>JAALXH010000071.1:0-51326 GCA_012977735.1 Fusarium tanahbumbuense | reverse complement strand
CTTCTTTAGTATAGATACTATTATATTTTCCTGTGTTAATAGAGTACCTATCTACTATAATTTGCATGCTTATTAGGGTTTGTTTGATACTTTCTGCGCGGAGTGAATTTACGCAAGTGGCAGGGCGGTGACAGCTCAAAGCCAGCTAGTAAGGTAAAAACCACTTCCCAAGATGATTCAACTGTAACAAACATTTGGCATCTTGCAAAACGATGCCCCCCTACGATTTCAAGATGCAGAGTCCAACACCTATCTCAAGACTTGTCATGCTTGGCCATACGAGATATCAGCTCCGCCGCCGCCTTTCGACCAGCATAACTCTGCGCAGCCTTCGCAATCCTTCTTGAATTGATCCCAAGTATCTGGCCGTTGAGAGCTTGCAATATCGCATTACTCAACGCCTTCTCATCCCAACTCGGCGCATCTTGTTGAGCGGGCCATATGCCGACTTTCAGATACTCTGCTAATTGTGCATAATTATAGCAATCATACCAAAGTGGCAAGACAACTTGCGGAACACCAGCACTGCATAATATTAGCCATGAAATTCGAATGAGAGGAAAGCGGTGACGAACTAGATTGCTTCATGGAAGCTGTTTGCGCCACCGTGATGCACTGCTAAAGCAATTTGACCTGATTGCAGAAGTGAGAATGGCTCAACATCCAGCCACGAGGTATAGCGAAGGCGCCCTGTGTCTATTAGTCTCTCGAGGGGCTTCAAAAAGTCATCGCTGTAGGTGCCCAGCTTTTTGAACTTCCAGAAGACGTTCACGTCGGACTTCTCCAAGACCAGGCCGATGGTGTCCGCCATGATCCTAGCCCTCGTCTCGTCATATTTGAACATACTCCCCAGATTGACAAGGACTATGGGGGCTTTGTTGAGCCAGCTATGGAGCTCTGGACTTGCGTCTTTTACTTTGGTAGTATCAAGGACAATGGGTCCGCATTCTGTAACGTCTTTCGGCACAGAGAGAGGTAGTCCACCTCCAGGGATTGTCATGGTGATCCATGGGACATTCTTGATGGTCAAGAAGTGCTGGTGACTTCGTATACCCTTTGTCTCATAGTACGCTCGTGTCGCCTTTGCATCTCTGTCAAAAAGATATGCTGTGGCGAAGCGGAGATGAAGATATACATTCAGCGGGACTTGCTTCCATGGGATTGGGTAAGGGATCCCAGATCCCTGACTGCGAATAATTATTAGCTATTCGGTATTATTTTGGGGCTTAGCCGTACGCTGGGTATTTCCACAATGTCTTGCCCCAAGGTTGCGCCATCGCGATAACATCCACCAAAGCGTTGGGAGACAACATAACAAGTTGTCGATTGGAATCAAGAGTGGCGTCAAGCGCCGGGCGCAAAGATGGATCCAAGACGATCACCGATGGATCAATGTCTTGTATCAATTGGTGGAGGTGATAATACAATCTCACATAATCATCTCTCTCCCACGGATCAAGATGGAAGCTCATTCCCTCAACCAGACGATTGATGCCTTTGAGTCCTGGAGCAAATATCATTCCTGATATATTCCCAATATGTCGGTACACAGCATCAATGTAGTCAGGACCAGGAAGCCCATGCCACCGAATTGACTCTGAGGCGGGATATTTCTGTGTAGCTACT
The DNA here is from genome assembly GCA_012977735.1 of Fusarium tanahbumbuense. Classification (NCBI taxonomy): domain Eukaryota; kingdom Fungi; phylum Ascomycota; class Sordariomycetes; order Hypocreales; family Nectriaceae; genus Fusarium; species Fusarium tanahbumbuense. Next base: position 49,700 of record JAALXH010000071.1, on the reverse strand, counting down.
GAAGAGATTCGTGAAATATCCTCTTTTCTTTGAGGAAAGGATGCATAGTGTACTTGTACATGGGGTGTATGTTCTAGCAAGCCGTAGCTGGCGGCGAGATGAACATTGGTTAGTCCATTGGCGCCGCCGGCGATAAAGAGGACTGTGTTGTTGTGCCCTGGAACCCTGGCTATGTCGCTGGGTCGGGTGTGTGTCGAGGCGAGGAAGGCTATGGCAAGGACGGTCAAGGATATTCCGGAAATTAGGCCATACATCTTGTCAATTCATCTAAGCAAATTTACAAAGGTAAAACTGAAAGGCTTCCTGTAACACTGGCCTCAGTTGTAGGTCAATTACCTCTACTGCAGACCGTAATGGTCTTCACATGACATCCGAGATTCAGAGCCACAGTTCATTCTGACCGGGGATTACCGGTAAAATGCAAAGTCATACATCTAGGTACTCCGAACAATAAAAAGAAAAGCATTGGTCGACAAGACCTTATCCGCGAAGGGACCACGTACAGTGGTAAGAGCGTCAATTATTCGTCATTTTCCTGCACGTTTGGCCCGAAGAGGTAGTCATCCGTCGGTGTAAGCATCCCTTGAGACATGCATATCCAAGTCTCCTAAAGCTGCGGGCGTTCCATACTCGTGAGCGAGATATTGTTGTATTATCAATTGGGCCAGCTGCAGGGTGTAGGTTCACGCCTATCTATTTGGTATCACACACCAGTGTGTTCCACGCCTTTACACCGCATTGGCCTATTGTACCCAGGTGTGTATTTGGCTGGGACTCTGTACGAATAAGCTCCATGGTGATGTATACCAATAACGGCATTTCCCCACTTCGGTCGCACCGCTGACAAGTTGACCAGATTTGTGAGTGATGATAAGGTCACTTCATGGCTGAGAACCATGTTATTTGCGGTGAAACGCTTCATAAAACATAAGCTACTCAGCGAGCCATTTTCCATGAGAACTTGGCAGCTTGTATTGAATGTTTGCACACCAAGATGTTCGATATTATCGATCCTTTGTCTAATGGCCCCTTGCTCTTCTTGAGCTTCGGGGTCGTGGTGTTTGTTATCCAGGTGATAATCTACATGTGTACGCTAGTGCTGTCAATTACTAATAAAGTCAGATTTTACTCAAAGTTCGAAGAGGGCCAGCTTACCATATCCCAGGCCCATGGTACACCAATTTCACAGGAGCGGCATACTATTACAATTTTCTAAAGGGTTCGCGATGCCAGTACATCCACTCATTGCATCAGAAATATGGTAAACTAGCTAATACAAACGTCCATTTTCCAGACGCTGAATAGTACAATAGGTCCTGTGGTGCGAATCGCGCCCGCCGTGGTTGATCTCACCAGCACACAGGCTCTCAAGACTATATACGGGTCTAGGGAGCAGTTTAGAAAATCCCAGTACTACCGCTTGCTGGCTGTATCGGAGCAACAAGGACTTTTCAACACCATCGACGTGGAATTTCACCGTCGACACAGAAGACTATTGGCTGGGCCCATGGCCGAGTCTGCTCTTTGGAAAATGGTCCCCGTGGTAGAGTCACGCTTGCAACTCACTATTTCCAGAATGAAGGAGGAGATGGCGTCCCGTGGTGCGGCTGATGTCTACAAGTGGTGGATATTCATGGCTACGGATATCATCGGCGAGTTGACATTTGGTGATTCCTTTCGCATGCTTGAGCTAGGCCAGGTAACTTGAATGCGCCCCAGATTTGGAGAATGCTAATGCTCGGTAACAGAAAAACGAGTATATCCATGAGCTTGAAGCAGGCAGCCTTGTGGGTGCTCTTCGCGCGACCTTTCCATTCTGGGTCAACCTGTGTAGTGTCATTCCAATCCCCATGCTCCGACGCGTTCGTGATGCAGGAGACCGGATGACCAAATATGCCACGGACTCAGTAGACAGATATCGCCTTCTTGTCGACAGCGGTTCAGACAAGGCCCAGGCCACACTCTTCTCCAAGCTTTTTAAAGCTAGAGGTGAAGGGACAATGCCCTTTAACGAGATCCGCGACGAGGCTTTGAACTATATCGCCGCGGGAAGCGATACGGTCTCCGTCACAATGACTTATTTGACGTGGCATCTGAGTCGTAACATCGACATTAGAGATGAACTTGTAAAGGAACTGAAACCACTACCCTCTGACTTCGATTCCCATCATCTTCGAGACTTGCCGTATCTGAACCAGGTCATCAACGAGACTCTTCGTATCTACTCTGCCGCACCGGGCCCTTTTCCACGCCTTGTGCCGCCAGAAGGCGCTGAGCTTGGAGGATATCACATGCCTGCAGGTCTGGAAGTTAGCTCGCAGGCATACAGCTTGCATCGCGACCCGGCTATCTTCCCAGACCCATATACTTTCAAACCTTCAAGGTGGGCCTCACCGACCACTGAGATGAACGATGCGTTTACGCCCTTTGGCCGAGGTGCAAGAGGTAAGTTGTCATACCGCTGCTACAGCCATCCGCGACTGACACTTTGGCAGTTTGTATTGGGCAACATCTTGCGCGTATCGAGCTTCGTCTGGCCACTGCTCGCTTTTTCTTGGCATTTCCTGACATTCAGATGTCTTCCCTTGAAGGCATGTGTGACGAGGAGATGGAGCCTCAGATTCAACTTTTTATGACCCCGGTTGGGAAGCGGTGTCTTTTAGAAGCGAAACAGAAAGTCAATTGGTGATGGGATCGTGATTGTATTCAAATATGGGTATTTTATAGCTTTCTCTATCACTGGAGTATTCCTTGACGACATGGGACTTGCAAATTACTGCGCAGATGCAATAAGCAGTTTCAGTATTTTTGGTGAGGGAAACTAAAATCATTGCTTGTTAGTTACTTCTCACGTGGATGAGGAATCTAGGTCATCCAATGTATGTATGTTTCAAAGATAGGCTGCAGTACCGCGGGGTGATTGTACACTGAAATGAGACAGTGTGTCACGGGCGACACAAATGCGGCCTGTATCCCAGCGAGTGTCAGCAGACTAGCTAAATATAGTGGTATGTACCTATAAGTTGGGGGTAAGATCGCCCGCAACAGCGCTAAGAAATTCATTATGACCCGCGCGGGGACATTTCCATTCCTCTTACTCTCCCTTCTCTGCCTTCTCTCCCTTCTCTCCTCAACACCATTAATTGCGTTGAATATCATCCAATTTCGTTTGTCCGGCCATACACCATAAAAGTCACCATGGACTCTCCGGAAGACCCTTTGATAACCGGAGATCGGTCTTTGGCTGCGACCAGTAGGCAAGAAACCAAAACAGGTCTCCGGCCGTTTGTGCTCCTGGTTACATTCATCTCGGGTCTCAGCAGTGTGCTGACAGGTTGTACGTATTACCGTGATTGAGTAAGGTGTCGCGGAACTGATAGAACTTGTACCGAAGATGAGATTGGTGTCACCTCAGCCTCTCTCGTTTCCATCGGCTCCTCACTATCCGGCCATGCACTGACGTCACTGGACAAATCAATGATTACTTCGGCTGCAGCGCTCTTTGCTCTCTTCGCAACGCCGATTGCATCAGTCCTCGCTGATAAAGTAGGTCGACGACGACTCATGCTCTACGGGGACATTCTTTTCATGGCAGCTTCGATACTCCTTGCTTCTTGCAACGTGGTCGCGCTGGCAATTATAGGACGGTGCTTGATTGGTGCAGCGGGGGCGTTTTCAAGCATTGCTGTGCCGTTGTACATCTCGGAGATAGCACCAGCTTCGCACCGGGGCATGTTGATCACTGCGACCATCCTTTTGGTCACCGTGGGGCAGGTCCTCGGATTCCTGGTAGCCAGTGTTTTTACTGCGTGGGCGCCCGAGAGGGAAGGCTGGAGATGGACGTTTGGGCTTGGAGCTATTCCGGCTTTTGTCCAGGCTGTTGCCATAAGCTTTATGCCCGATACACCACGTTGGTTAACCATGGTTGGCCGACTGACAGCAGCCAAGAATGTCTTGCAAAAGATTTATGGCACTAGTGTGGAGGCAGAGGAGCTTACAGACCGGTTGATTGAGAATATCCAGGCCGATGCCCGAGAACTACGGGTAGCCCAACAGTCCAGATCTATACGACAAGGTGGTAAGCTTCACTTTTTCGGTCCATGGAAAGAGCTTGTCAGTCAACGTCGCTACCGGAGATCATTGGTCACAGCCATTTTGCTCCTCGTTCTTCAACAGTTTTGCGGCTTTGTAAGTCCTTTGTCGCGCTTATATCCACGACTGATACCTGATCTTTCAGAACGCGCTCATGTATTTCTCTTCGACCATCTTCAAAATGGTGGGATTTCAGAGTCCGACACTGGCTTCATTGGCAATCGCCTTGATCAACTTCATCTTCACGACAATTTCACTAGTCCTCATCGACAAAGTCGGCAGACGACGCATGTTGCTACGTTCCATGCCTTTCATGATTCTAGGACTACTGCTAGCAGCAACGGGTTTCTCTTCCCTGGCATTGGATGCGTCACCGGAACCATCTGGTGAATCTGATGGCCGTGGTCCTGCAAGGCTTGTACTGGCGAGCATCATCATCTTTGTCGCCTCGTTCGCGCTTGGATTGGGCAATGTGCCAGCTATGCAAAGTGAGCTGTACCCACTGGCTGTGCGGTCGCTGGGTAGTGGCGTGGCTATGACGGTGGGCTGGACTGGTAATTTTATCGTCGGTCTGACTTTTCTGCCGTTGATGGAGGCTCTTTCACCTGCTGGGACTCTGGTGCTGTACGCTATGATATGTGTTGTCGGGTATTATCTTGTTTACCTGATATATCCCGAGACGGCTGGGTTGAGTATAGAAGAGGCTGCAGAACTTCTTGAGAGGGGATGGCGGGTTAGATAGAAATATCCGAGTGTTTGCTTACACGCGACACGAGGATCATCCCGTTATTCATTAGAAACACCGTCATATCTTGAGACCTTGTAGGTTCCTGTATTGGAGTTACAGATAGAGGATTGATAAGATTGACTTCCGGATACTCCCACTGTAAGCACTGACTAAAGTAGACGCTAACAAGCATCTAGCAGGGTCCCTGCACTGGAGGTTATACCCTTCTTATTCCCGGTCCCCACGTCATCGACCCTTACTCACTCAAAATACTACCCTATATCAACATACTAGAAATGATTTGCGTCCTCGCTTTACCGTTTAAAGTCGCGAAAGCAGCATTCAAGGATGGGTCTATAATTATCTAGTTATGATACAAAGTCCAACAAGGTCCTGGCTAACACTTTGGTGCTTCCAAGAACTCAAAGCCTAAAAGACGTTTTTACCAGCATACATTTTACAAAAACTCGAATGTGAAAATAAAATAGCACTTGAGCGTAGATCATCTATTGAAATTGTCTAAAATAGCTATTCAACTAATGAGAAAATTTCTATCCTTCTTTTGCGCCTGACAAATGAAATCTAATTTTTCCGTCGGGAAAATGACAATCCAGGGATGCACAAGGATCCTCCCAACACTATGAGTATTACCCAGCTCAGATACCCATGCAGTATCTGCTCACGAACACCGATGGCGAAAATAGTCGTGCTTACCGCGGGAACAACAGTCTTGGTCAAGCTATAGGCTGACTCAGCGATGGCATTGAGAGTTCCCAGAGTCCGTGGACTAGGCGAGACTTCTTGTAGCCCAAGTTGAACGGCGGTGATTGAGAGAAAGATAGCCGGTCCGATAAATGCCATGGCGCCCAAAACAAGGCGGTATATGAGGAAAGAGGTTGAGCTGCCAGCGCGTAGAAACGCATTCATAATTATGTAGCCAGCGAAGAAGAGGGGAAATGCAACGGAACCAAAGAGGACCATGCCTCTGGTGCCAATGCGACGGTGCAGAGGTGGGAATGCTAATAACATCCAAACTGCTTCAGCGACGCCTTGGGTAGTCATGTAAATGGCAATTTCGTGTTCAGAGAAGCCTAGACCACCACGGTCGACTCCCGTGTATAAAGTCAGAGTACCCACCGCCATAAAAGCGGCCCCTACGGATTGAACGTGGAGGAATGTGCAAAGCATACTACCAACACCGGGAGCGTTGAGTAGCTCGCGAATGGTTGCCCAGCTGAGACCGGGCGCGCTGGCAGAAGGTGCACTATCTAATGCCGGACCTTTTTCTTGTAACGTCTCGTCAACGAAAAGAGCGATGACAATGGCGCATGTCGCGCTGAGAAACGCCACAGCCATTCCTGGCAGCGAGAACGGGTATCGCTCGAAGAAGGTGATGCCTTTGAAGATGGAAGGGTACTGATTGGCTGGACTTGCTAGCGCACCGCCGATAAGAGGTCCGACAAAGAGCGCAATATTACCGGCGAACGAGTACCAACTGAAGGCCTGGGTGCGCGTCTCCTTGGTGCATCTTTCACCAATCATGGCTCGAATAATCACGTTCCCTCCAGCTACCATCCCTGTAAAACATCGAGACAGCGCCATCTGCCATAAATTCGTCGAGAAGCCGAACAAGAGCGTCCCAGCAGCCGTTCCCAAAAGACTCCATATCAACATGGTCTTCCCGCCAACGCGATCAGCCATGGAACCCCAGTATATCAAGGTAAGAGTCTGGACACCTGAAAAGAGCGATTCGAAGAGCCCGCTGTAGAAGCCGATATCGGACTCTGGCAAATTGCCGTTGTGCTGGGTCATTTGCGCTATGTAGGGAAAGATGGAGAAGAAGGCTATGGGTTCCATGAGGCGCGCATAGCAGAGGAGGAGGATTTGTAGCTTTGGTCTCGAATATCCTTGTTCAGCTTCATCTTGGGCGTTGAGGAGCGGTGTCGTGGGAAATTCGGTGTAGGATGTGGCTTCACGGTCGGGATCGAGGAGCGGCGTGGTAGAGTCCACGTCTGTCGGCTGGAGTGCGTCAATCATGCGCTGCGCTTCAATTGAGGCTCTACAGAGACTCACCCTCGTGGCCTTTTTTCCGATGAGACCCATTGCCAGCAACCTTAGGAAGGATTCTAGGCTGAATGATAAAGAAGAAGAAGAGAAGAAAAGAATGCGACGAGAAGAGAACCAGGAAAACGGGGCGCACTATTAACGCCAAAGCCATGTCTAGACTCTGGAATGGCGTAAAATGATTGATCATTGGCCGCTAAGGATGCGAAGATTGGATGTCCAGGGAGGAATGAAGCAAGTCAATTGGTCAACAAGGACTTAATACGGCTTTTGGAGAAGCCTAATTGCCGCTAGTGGCCTGATCGTCATCAGTAGTTGGCAGACGGCCCAAGCGGCTGGTTCTGTCCCGCCTTGTTGTCCAATGAACAAGAAGGTTGATTGAGACAGTCTCTCGGCTGCGGAGCTTCCGATGCCCCTTCTGTCGATTGATATCAAACATATTCAGCTTTTGGGATGGTTGGGATCTGGAAAGGGAGGCACCAGAGATCGAGTGCCGAGAATTGAAAACTAACATCGATTGCATCTGGAGAGATTTGACAAGTATACGTTAGAAGAGAAAACAACAATGTCAAAGCTAATTAATCTGACAATGAATTATACGACCGCCCGTACAAGGTCCTGCAACTTCGGGTGCTGAAGCAAATGTCTCACCGTGAGTGTGACACCAGCCTTCCTCGCCCTTCCAACAAGCTTCATCGCAGTAATTGAATCGCCACCGATCTGGAAGAAACTATCCCCCAGCCCAATCTTGGCCGGTTCAATATTGAGTACTTCCCCCCACATGTCGCGTATATGCCCCTCAGCTTCCGAGACAGGTTCCTCATCAGCTGTCCGCCCTTGGAAACGACTGGGTATGCTGGTTTCCAGAGCCCGACGGTCTACCTTACCGTTGTCATTGAGCGGGATCTTGTCAAGGATTGTGATGGTGCCAGGGACCATGTAGGAAGGCAGCTGCGCTTTGAGGATCTGATTGAGTTCAGGTTGGATTTGACGCTGGAGTGGGTGGTTGCACAGGGGCTTGTGAATACCGTCTGTGGGGAACTTGAAGAGCACCCTTCCCTTGTCATTGGATGACTCTTGGTGGTGAAATATGGCGTCTATACCCCCGCGCTGACGAGCCCAGCTTAGTTCAACCCGGTAGCCGGCTTCTCGAGCGACATCCACCAGGTCAACTGCCGACATGGACACATCGTCGCGAGGAGCAGAAAGCCAATTGGCATGATCTTGACTGTCGGTCTTGTCACTGAGTGAAGTGACAACATGGCTCATGTGGCTTGATTTGCTGTGTGGGATGTTGCTAACGGCAACGACTGTCGACGTCGATACCTTGCTCTTCAGTAGCTCAACCAGGGGCACACGAGTGAGCCTCCCCCGCTGAAAGTCAATCCATGCAGATTCATGGACCTGATGGACTTTCCTAGCACCTTCATTCTTGGCCCTCACGTGAACAACAGCCTCGTAACGAAAAGAGCTCAGCTCATTAGTCGCGCGCATCTTCTTGGGCAAAATCTCGACATGTTCAACATTCTCAATCTTGTCCACAAGCTGGGTGAAGAACGTCGGATCAACCAATAGCTCAGCCTCGGCTCGTCGCATGTCCTCCATGATGCGTCGGAATTCGCGTTTGCTGGCTTTTGCATCAGTGACATGGAGAGTTCTTGCCGTGAGGAACTCATCGTACAAAGTCAATGAGCGAACGTCACCAAAGAAAATGGTCTCAACGCCCTTTAGCTGGACAAGGTCTTGGACAACGTTGAGCAGGTATGTCTCACTCGGGAAGTACTGTATGACGGAGTTCAAGATAACAAGATTAGGCGAAATATTTGAGGCGAAACGGTCGAGATCAGCGGCTGTGCCCTTGTGCATAGTGACCTTGTCTGACAGGCCTGGTAATGCTTTGGTGGCTTGCGTGACAAAGTCAACAGCACGGGCCGAAGGCTCAATGCCATGGTAGCTCTCAAGGCCACTGAGAAGACTGAACAAGATCATCCCAGAACCCGTACCAATTTCTAGAACATGACCAGGTGACTTTCCATTGAGAATGGAAGCGATGGTGTCGTCTAGCCACTCATTCATCTCGCCTTTGTCAATGTCCTTTCCATCGTACATAGAAGTCCAACCTTCAAAGTCACGTCCAACCGACTCAGGATGCATGGCGGCGAGGGTTAGATAGTCATCGTCAAAACGACTCTCCCATCCATCGGTATGTTCTGCGTTCTTGGACTCTTCTGCAGATACAGGATAAAGATGATTTTGACGGGTAATGAATCCTGCGATCCAAGGGTCTTGGTCTTGCTCGTATTTTAGAATAACAACAGCATCTTTGACGCTTTCATGGCTTCGCATGACGTGCTCGATCTCGCCAAGCTCAACACGCTGGCCTCTGATCTTGATCTGTTCGTCTTTGCGACTGACGAAGCGGAGGCTGCCATCTGAGGTGTACTTGACGAGGTCGCCGGTCTTGTAGAGACGTCCATTTCGACCTGGCTGTGCAGAAGCACCTTTTGTCAACCATGATGGGTTCTCAACAAAGGCTGCTGTAGTTTTGGATATGTCGTTGAGATAACCCTGGCCTACAAGTGGCCCTTCAAGGAGCAGTTCGCCTACCGCTCCCAATGGTACCAATTGATCATGGTCATCAACACTCGTGATCCACGTATTCAGTCCAATGCCCTTACCCATGGTCGTAGCCTCAGTAGGGGACGCTGGGCTGGAAATGATAGTGCTGTTTGGAGTGCATTCGCAAGGGCCGTATAAACTGACGATGCGGACCTTGTCCCACCAAGGAATCACATCCTCAACACGTAACGCTTCACCACCGAAGATGATCTGTTGTAGACTTGGCACCTGTTCAGGGCGGAGAAGTCGAGAGACAGATGGAGTAAGATCGATAGTATTTGCGTTAAGAGAGGCGATACTCTCTGCAAGTTTGTTCTGGCGATCAAGTTCATTCGGAACGCAAAGACACCCGCCTACTGAAAGCGTTGCAAAAGTGTTGCACACGAAAACATCGAAGCTGTATAAGCAAAAGTCATACATTCGTGTGTTGGATGTGATATTGAGGTTGTCGCGTTGGTGATAAAGTGCTGAGGCGAGGTTCCTATGCGTCAGAATAGTGCCTTTTGGCGTCCCAGTGGACCCTGAAGTGAAGACCAAGTACATCGTGGACGATGGAGTGGGAGGAACAGGAGCCTCTTGCGGCTCCAAAGTATTCAGCTGTTCAACATTGTGATGCCCAATAACCACGACCTGAGACGCGAGATTCTTGCCCAAATTCTCATTTGACGTAGATGTAACGACCAGCTGAGCACCAGTCTGGGCGAAGATAGTTCTCAGTCGCTGCTCAGGAATGGACGGGTCGAGCAGGACAAAAGCTGCGCCAGCTTTGAGGACTCCCAGAACGGCGACTGTGGTGAACAGAGACTTCTCAAAGCAAAGCGGGATAATGGTGCCATGGCTCGCGCCTAGACTTATGAGACGACTCCCGAGACCAGAGGCAAGACGGTCTAGCTCAGCATAGGTGAGTTTGCCGTCCCATGCACAGATTGCTGGAGCTGAAGGATTGAGCTGAGTTCGTTCGTAAATTATATCGTGTACACAGCTGTCTATTCCGATGGGCACTTCTTTGTTCCATTCCCAAATCTGGTCCAAGTCTTGAGAAGGGATTGGAGACATTGTTTGCGTGGCTGAACCATTGGTCTGTCCTGCCATGGTACAAAGGTCTGATTCTGATGACCTGAAGCTATTCCTGTGTATGGTTTAGAGACGAGGGAAAGTGACCAAGTAGTGAGCTCTAAGATACACAGTCACAATGGCGTTTTGAAGGTGATGCCGAAATCTCTCGACCCAGGATGCTACCGTTTCGGACACCCTCCGTAGTCTTGATTTGAATGTCCCCATAGTGAGCCCAGAACGTACAATCGGGACCACTGCATTCACGACCCTTGAGACTCGAACAATGCCCCTCTGCATGGCCATCTGTCGTGTACCAAACATAACCTCCTCATCAATCCCGATTCTGCGAAACATGCAGATTACTGTCTCACGAGATCAAAAGAATGACGCGATCTAAAACTGAAATTGCGACGTGACACGAATCCGATTGTCTCCCTGCAACACAGTGTGTATGCGTCATGCTGTTGAGCGTGGGGGTTCAGTCCTGGAACGAATCAGATCGACAACGGAGATGGACTCCGTTTACTCGGGTATCTCCCCGCCAAGATCCTTCGTGTTATTGCGAATGACCTAAAAGGGATGCCTCTCGTTTCGTGCACCCTAACCGTAGCCCTAAGACTAGCCAGCCTTCGGTAGCATTTGCAGAGTATTCTTCTTCTTTCCGTTAGCGCCATATTGAGCTCGATACATATCCGGCGCGATCTGCGTGCGGGCTCGGTTTAAAGCCTATGAATGTGGTCTGGATATACGGTCTCTAGCTTTGTTCCCCTCGGCCTAACCTTGATATACGCTCTGTGCCATTTGTGATCATGTTGCATTCCCTGTTAAAGGCAATAGATATTATCACATGTTATGACTATCTCATACACGCCCGACGCGGCAGCATGATGGATGTATCAAATTGGACGGGGGGGTAGTCGCCGGTACACCCCCATGAACAATCATCGTTTGTGAGTCTGTATGGAATTCATCAGCAGGCGGGTTTCTGACGGCATGTATAGGTTTGTATGGTAATGGTGAAGATCAAATCGCTCATGTCTTCCAACTGTCCGAAGCAGAGAACGAGGGGAGAACTCTGACAGAGAGCCAAAGCAAAGTACCAGTCTCTGCATCAGTAGTCCTGAACAGTGCCGGTATCTTGGCGGCCATACAGTTTCTTGTATGGACAAGACGAAAAGCGGGCGGATACACTCTGTAACTGGAATATCTGTACACCTCCTGGAAGTAGTGAAATATGATAAGAAAGCCAGAATGAAGAGCGATTATCGGTCTGACGTATCACCTCTTCCTCCTAGACGGTAACCCATTGTTTGCCGCCATGCTAGCTATAGCCACAGTCAAAATCCAGGCCTACCTGTATACCCAAGAAGCCATGTGGCTCATCCTCGGCATACTGCTCCTTCTCGCCCTGTTTCTGTGGCTTGTTCATCCCCTCTTACTCGGACCCCATCGACACATCCCTGGCCCGTGGTTCACCAAGGTGTCAAGCCTTCCGTTGGCGTCATACGATATCTCATGCTATCGCAATGATAAGATCCTTGAATGGCATAGACGTTATGGTCCTGTTGTTCTCATCGCTCCGAATGAGATCTCCGTCGCAGACTTAAATGCGACCAGAGACATTTACAAGGCGACTGACCGCTGGGCTAAAAGCAACTACTTTGACCACTTCAAAGGATATGGCATGCGGTCAGTCTTCGCAACTAAGCCGTATGAAGAACACAGGAAGAAGAGAAAATACACCTCGGCGTTCTATCAAGCCTCTACTATTTACAAGCTACCAGAGATCGAGCAGCATGTCAAAGATCGTTCAACGGCTGTACTGAGTCATGTTTTCAGTGAATCTGAAGTTGACGTCTATAAACTCACGTCATGGTACGCGTTCGACAACATCACTTTTCTTGTTTTGGGAGAAAGCTACTCCACCAGTTTGGTAGACCAAGCATGCCCCGAGCGTGGTATCTTGGAAGGTTTGAAATACCAACAATTCGTCGGCCCATTCCGTTATCGTCATCCTCAAGTGTACAACTGCCTCTCCCAGGTTCTGAAGAGAGTCAGCACTAGCTTCAGCTATCTATCAGCAGACGATGGCTTCGCAAGTTGGTGCCAACAGCGCCTTGGCAATGCAATCCAAGACAAGCGTATCCATGACTCACACTCATTGGTCCGGCATTTGCTGGAGCTCAAGGAAACCGAGCAGCAAGTCAGTGAGATCGATATGCAGTACATAGCTGCTGAGGTCCTCGACAATATTAATGCTGCGGAGGCTACAGTTGCAGTTACGGCGACTTACCTTGTGTGGAAATTGACCGAGGCACCTCAGTGGCAGGAGAGAATACGCGACGAGCTTCTTGCGTTGCCGAGACAAGACGATGGAAGTCTAGCTTTCGCAGACATTGACAGTCAGGTACCGTCCCTGGAAGCCTGTCTTCGAGAAGTTTATCGTCTTTATCCAGCGTCTAGCGGAAGAGCTGAACGTATTGTTCCACAAGGGGGTCGAAACCTTGCGGGAGTCTACCTCCCAGACGGCACAATCGTAACGACTTCTATCTTGGGATTACACTATGACGAGGAGGTCTATCCTGGTTCATCGGATTTCGCTCCCGAAAGGTGGCTTGATATTGACGAGGATATACGAAAAGCCCGTGAAGCACAGTTAATTCCTTTTGGATATGGAGGTAGAATCTGCTTAGGCAAAGCTCTGGCTACGATGGAGCTGAAAATGCTGATGGCTGCTCTATATCTTGAGCATGAGAGCTTCAAGACACCTTTCACTGATGCTGCGTCTATGAAGCAGTGTAGCACGCATGATGCAGTACCTAAGGCGTTGAAATGTGTGGTAACCTTTAGGAAGATTGGAACTTAGGAGATATGCTGGACATTTAATTGAGAATCATACAGTCTAACGTTGCTTTTCAGTTCTTTCCAAATGGGATGTGAATTTGTGACTCGATGTTGTGGGTTTCAACCGTGGCAAGAATTCCTTGACCCATAGGATTTGCATCCTTGTCCTTCTTGATATGCATATGCTTACTCATACTTTCAGATCCCCACTGCAATATTATTTATTCGTCACTTCACAGACAGACAAATTTCACGTAACGAGAAACTGCAAATACGCCCGATCTGTCAAAATGAAGTACCAGCGCATGCCTATCGAGAAAGAAAGCCCGGAGGAAGTTGGGGCAGTCATCAAGTACAACCTCTCTGAAAGCGCCATCTCGGACCAAACGCTTGACTCCCTCAACATCACGATCCCCTCAGACTCGGTCCTGACATACACCGAACATAAAGGAAGTCACAAGATTCGCTCAGTCGTCTCCAATGTCTCAGGAGATCCGATCACCGCCGAAGACGTTTTAGTCACTGCTGGTGCCTCAACGGCCTTGTTCATCATCAAGACTGCCCTCATTGGCACTAAAGATCATGTCATTGTTACTCGTCCCAATTATGCGACTAATCTCGAGATCCCGAGGGCCATTGGGTGCGACATCTCTTTCATTGATCTCGAATTCGAGGCACAGTTCGCCTTGGACATTGACAGGGTAGCTGCTGCTGTTCGCCCGGGTGTAACCAAGCTGATCAGCATTTGTTCCCCCAACAATCCGACCGGAACAGTCTGCAGCACCTCGGAAATCGAGGCCCTTGCCGCTCTCGCGAAAAAGAACAATTGTTACCTCCTGATTGATGAGACATATGCAGATCTCGACTATTCATCCGAGGGGTGTAACGAGAACCCCGCACCCAGAGGGGCCTGCATTGGAGATCATGTTATCACCGTATCATCCATGTCTAAAGCTTACGGCGTGCCTGGAATACGTATTGGCTGGCTGACGACAACCAACCCTGAGCTCCAAGAAATGTTCCTGGCGGCCAAAGAACAGATCAGCATCAGCGGGAGTGTCCTCGATGAGCATATTGCGGAGCAGATCCTATCTAATCGGGATACACTTCTCCCAGCAACCATCGCCGACATGCGTCGAAGAAGGGACTTTGTTGCAGACTGGGTGGAGAAGAACAGCGATCTTGTCGACTGGGTTAGGCCCGAAGCTGGCGTTATGTGCTTCATCAGGGTGAAGGCGGAACCTGCAGGTGGTATTGAAGCCTTCTACAAGCGTCTCTTGGATGATCATGGTGTGTATATCGGAAGAGGTACTTGGTTCGAGAGAGATGACTGCTTCTTCAGGCTTGGGTATGGTTGGCCCACATGGGATGAGCTGAAGACTGGGTTGGACCAGATTGCACAAGTATTGAGCATGTGAGACGATAGTGGCTGTGGTTGGACCAAGGTCATGCAGGTGAATCCAGATAGGGATTCCCATTTTATTCCCTCAATACTACGTGGCCCTCCCCCGCACACTCCCGACCCGTCTTAGTAGCGGTTGCGTGCCTGGATGTAACATAAATTATGTCTTGTGTCCATTTAGGAATTGAGTTCGTTAGTTCGATAAAGGTATGCATTGCCAGGCACACTGCTGTAGTCGATCGGTTTGTGTGCGTTATCTCTGACTCCATTAGTCCAGTTGGAGCGCTCGGCACTAACACTTGTCATTTTTTCTGTCTTAGAGAGGTCGTGCCTCTATTGCAACATCTTCCTTTCTGCATATGCGATTGGTCTCTCGATTTGTCATAGCTGCTTGATTAGGACTTCTCATTGTCTTCCGGATTGCATCAACGAGCCACGGCCTTTCGAAGTCACTTACCACGCGTTATGACTTACCAAGGTGGCGCCGAGATGATACAGTTTTACCCTGACCTTACCATCCAGTTTCAGGGTCAAAGATGACACTTTCAAATTTTTCAGTTTATCACTCTGTTCCTCTTTCTTACCACAGTCTTCCTGGATTCCTGCCATCAGGCTTTCAGTACGTACTATGTCGTCCTCCAGCACTCCAGAGCCTAAGAAGAGTCTTTCGCTGAGCTCAGTCAAGATTGCCGTCATAGGTCTAGGTACTCGAGCACAACCCGACCGTTTCTTACTGATGTCGACCTGACAAAGTACAATAGGACCAGCTGGGCTATCAGCTATCAAGACTCTCAAAGAGGAAGGTTTTGATGTGGTTGGCTTTGAAAGAAGAGACCGTGTCGGCGGTGTATGGTCGTATAGTTCCAATGCAAACTATACCTCCGTTGTCCCGGAGACTGTTTCTAATGTGAGCAGATTTGTAGTGAGTCTCCACGACGACAGTTGGGCTTTGGCATTTCTCATATCGAATAGTCTGGATTCAGTGACTTTCCAGTCCCAACCGGTTCGTATGAACATATTTGTATGTTCTATAACTAACAACGCTTAAGACCTCCCGGCATATATGACAGGAGCCCAAGTGGGAGATTTTTTCGAATCTTATGCCCGTCATTTCCAGCTTCAAAAGCACATTCAATTTGAGACAACTGTTCACAGGATCATTCGCGATCAGTTTGACGAAGGCTGGGATGTCCATATCAATAGAGCCGATGGACAGAGTGAGGTTCTCCGTTTCGACAAGGTTGTTCTCGGAAGTGGATCTGACAGTATACCAAGCTGGCCATCTACGCCAGGACGAGAAAATTTCAAAGGGACTGTTATTCATGGCCAGAACTACCGCAGGTAAGCTATTCAAGCAAAAGCTATCACTATCGAACACTGACTCTTGTGAAGACCTGAAGGCTTCGCCGGCCAGCGAGTATTAGTTGTGGGAATCGGCAATACAGCATGTGAGGTGTCCCTCAGCCTAACTAGGACAGCTGCCAAGGTCTACCAATCCTATCGTCGCGGTAGGATTATCATCTCACGTTACGATGACGATGGAGTTCCGACAGATCTCATGCCCTGGCCCGAACTGCAGTTCAAGTACATGATCGACCACAAGATCCCATGGCTGGCCAACCCTCTATCTAACCGATCTATGGAAAGGATTATGATACAGGACGCAGCACGTCATGAAAAGGACCCCAATCTATCAAAGAAAGAAAGACAGAAAATATTAGAAAAGAAGATACGAGAGGATTGGCGACTTGTGCCATATGCTAGCATGGATCTCACCCATCCAGCTGTACAAGATGACTTTCTTGGAGCACTTTATTCTGGAGATATCACCCCCGTTCACGGCTTCAAGGCGTTTCTTGGCGATAGGAAGGTACTCCTTGGCGATGGTTCAACTGTCGAGGTCGATGCCGTCATCTTCTGCACTGGATATACACTTGACTACAATCTGATGCCTGAGCTAGAGATGGACGGTGCTTGCGGTATACCTCTGACTACGGCAGGTGAAGCGGGTAGCAGAGGCAAAGGCACATCGCCTGAGCCTTCCCTTCCAAGGCTCCACCACATGATCTTTCCTCCTCGCTGGGCTTCGTCCGTAGCTATACTGAGCTGGATATCCGCATTGGAAACGGCATGGTGTGTTTGTGAGCTTGCCTCAATGGCCGTCACGCAACTCTGGGCTTCAGATGTTGCCCAGCAGCAAGGTGCTCCTCTACCACCAACTGGATACCGTCCTCGTGCCAAAATGCCCAGTGAAGCTACAATGAATGCTTCCGTCGACGAATATCATAGATGGTGGCGGCTCGGAAGGGTGAAAGAGCCCTCAGCTCACGCTGGACTAATACGTCCTTATTCTTTCTATCGATTTTTGCATGAGATGGCCGGGACGGGTATGTATGAGAATGCTGGCCATACATATAGTCTACAGAACTTGAAGCTTTGGTTTACGGACCCCCAGCTGCATAGGTATCTCACTTTGGGTCCACCGAGTAGTCATATCTGGCGAGTTTTTGATACTAATCCTGACGCGATTCCTGGCTGTGGCAGACGAGCCCATCCGCAGGCGAGACAGATCGTAGAAAATGCGGTAAATCCTTTCTTTCTCTCTAAATTGTGTTATGCTAACTTCCCAGTACCGCGATTATGAAGCATTCGTTCGGAAGACGAGGTTGAGGAGTCAACGATAACAATAGGGTTAGACTACTAGAAGCAGATTATCTCTAGAAAGATACTAGCACTTCTCAATTCGCTGTAACCCACTGGCGTCCAATTTACCTTCATACCACTCCTTAAAGACATATCGTAGGCTTAGAAGAACCTCCCTGTTAGTTACGATCAAATTGATCCTATGGCAGATTCATTTCGGCAAATATGGTGGGGGATGTTGTGATACCCCAAATTGCTCGGACGTAAAGCTTGTGATACCACACTTCATCACTCGTGTTCCGACCGTTCGTACCAAGGTTCTACAAAATGCAAGTAAGACAGATTGAGGCCTTCCACCTCCAAGTTCTTACACAGTAGATCATCGACTATGCAATTTGTAGCTGCATGAGAGATGGTGTCACCATGCAAGTTAACGAATGTGGGGAGAGAGGGGTAGTCGATCGATGCAGATTTGCAGAAGAGCTATGGTATGTCACAGGGATATGTGTAATCTCGCCATTGGGATAAATCAAGTATCAGAGTACTCGCCATATCTGTGTTGATACCTACCACTCCTTCACACACGCAAGCTATTCTACTTCGTACCATACCAAAACGCAAGATGGAAAATATATTTCCTCAAGAGCATCAATTTCTGGCCAATCGGCAAGCTGGGCTACCGTCAATAAACAGTACACGCTCTTACTGGCACCGTGATCCCTCAAAGCGGCTGCTCGGTCATCGTACAACAACTGAGCTTCCGTCTACGGCGGATGTCGTCATCATTGGCAGTGGTATCACTGGTACTTTTGCTGCACGGGAGCTTGTTAATGGATATCGAAGCGTCGTCATGCTTGAGGCCCGAGAAGCTTGCTGGGGTGCCACAGGGCGTGTAAGTTATCATTTATTTGAGACATACAGGTGATTAAGAAGAATGACTAACTGGAAATAGAACGGAGGGCACTGTCAGCCTGGTATTTGGGATGCTCCTGCTGATGTAGCCCGTTTTGAACTTGCTACCTTCAACCACATTGCAGATCTAGTTGCCAAGCACAACATCCCGTGTGACTGGCAGGTGGTTGGGGGCCTGCATCCAATCTACACCGAGCAGGTGCTTGAAGTTGCAAAGACGCAGATCAAGCGCTTACAGCAATACCAAGACTTGAAGGATAAAGCGATTCTGATTCAGGACAAGGATGAACTCATCCGTAGGTGTGTCCCCAATGCTCTAGCTGCAGTTTACCAGCCGCATGCTGCCAAACTCTGGCCATACAAACTTGTCACATGGTTGCTCGAGCGTCTGCTCGAAGACCAGAATGAATCACACTTCAATCTGCAGACCAATACGCAGGTTCACCGCCTCGAATATCACGAATCTCTGTGGAACGTGCACACGCAGCGTGGGATCATTCAGGCTCGAACCGTTCTTCTCGCAACTAACGCATACACGTCGCATCTTGTTCCCAAAATGACTGGCCTCATCATCCCAGTGCGAGGACAGCTCTGTGCCCTTGAGCCACCTGCGGGAACTCGGGAGCTGCCGCATAGCTATTGTTGGATGAAGGGTGCAGATCATCAATACCTGATCCAGCGTAGCGTCGACGATAGTCAGGTCAGCAATGGTGGTGATAGGTCTCTTATCTTTGGCGGCGAGAGGCTTGCCGAACGACCTGATGGAGAAGAAGGTCTCTCCAATGATGACGAAATCAACCACGCCATTAGCAAAGCTCTACGCAAGTACCTCGCAGCTGCAATCAAACTCCCTTCAGAGGAAGCCAATGGTGATGCATTAAAGGTCGACGCTGAAGGTCTTGAGGCCAACTACGAATGGACTGGCGTCATGGGCTATTCAAGCGATGGCGGCCCGTGGGTAGGACAAGTACCCAGATCTCTCCTCGACAATCTGACCGACCACAATTCCGATGCTGACGTGGGAGGACTCTGGATAAGTGCGGGGTTCACAGGACACGGGATGCCCGTGGCAGCAAGATGTGGTATTG
Organism: Fusarium tanahbumbuense; assembly: GCA_012977735.1. NCBI lineage: Eukaryota > Fungi > Ascomycota > Sordariomycetes > Hypocreales > Nectriaceae > Fusarium > Fusarium tanahbumbuense. The sequence goes on along the minus strand of JAALXH010000071.1, from coordinate 30,253 downwards.
CTGCGGCTGAAATGATTCTGGGTAAAGAGGGCGGTATAGAAATGCCCTTTGGGTGGGGGGTGAGTGAGCACAGGATCGATGCTGCAAGAGGGTTGAAGATTCCTCAGACCCTCGATGCACTTCTCAGCGAAATGCCACAAGATTAGTTTTAGGCTCTATGCATTATGCCTTAGGCTAGTACTTACTGTAGCGTCGATACGACTTTTACCACGGTTTGGGGTAACATCATGCTTGGCAGTGCTTCTATGCTGTGTCGTTAGTTGAATGTGAGTCAATCCCGCACTAAAGATCGACCGTGGGGGCTCCAATGGCCAAGGCAGAATAGTACAGTATTTAGAATGATCGAAGTTACACTATTGATTTAACGTCATTATTGCGTCGGAAGCTAAATGAATTAGGTGGACCCTCGAAGGAATTGCATGTACAGTACATGCGGCACAGCTCACACCCCGGTGTGTTTTGGTATGCAGATAAACTGATTGATAAGACTAATGCAGCTCAAGACCACACCCTCCGACCTCTGCGTTTTGAAATCAACCTCGTAGGTGAGGGGCATTTCCCTTGGCATATGAACCGTCAATTATGGAATAGCGGTAATTCAAGTAAGAGACAGGAAAGTCGAAACACAGTATGAGAGCCAAAAGCATTTTGGTTTGGTGGCCGTTTGAGAAGACAGTTGATGGGGGGTGATCCAAGAATACGCGATGTCAGCAGCTTTGTAAATAGTAATAAGACATCTATACGAAAACTCATAACTTCAGCTATATACTTCATTTCAAATTACACAAGATTAAGATAATTGACTTCTCAACTCCAAATATTGTCATAAGATGGGCTCCCTGGGTGCTGAGCCGACGAAGGTCGATTGGCGGGCCATCCTGAAAGGACACGTCAGTGCATCGTCCTTAACATCGACTATACCAAACGACAGTGTTTTGAAATATCGGTCCCCTACGCACCAGAGTAGAATTGGTTTCAGGGCATATCCAATCGCGGTTCTTGCTGCGTGGGGGCTGATTGTCGGTCGCCAATTGAACTCTGAAGATGAGATTACGTTTGATGCTGCATTCGAGAAGCCGTATGATTCAATTAACCATGAACAAGGAAAGCCTTTAGTGTTAACACTAGGCCTTACCACCCAAGAAGAGACGACCAGCGCCCAGTACTTGGCAGCTGTGGAACGCCAGGCTTCTGCCCCTCAGGCGCTACTGGAAGTCAACGGATCTCAAACTGTCATTCTGAGGACATTGATTATCATCCATTCCGGCAGCGAGGTATCCGACGAGGAAGGAGCTTCAGACCGACGTGAATACACAAATGGATACTCTTTGGTCATAGATATATCGCTCTCTAGTCTTGAGATGGTCACAACAGCAAGGTTTCCTTCAAACCTGTTACAGCCAACACATATTCAGACTCTTCTTGAGAGGCTGACCCATACGACCAACCAGTTCATGACTATGGGCCCCTCTAGCAAGCTTTCCGAGATGGAGATGCTCACGCCTCAAGACCTCGATCTTGTGTGGCAACGCAATCTCGACGTTCCTGAGCAAATTGATCGCTGCGTACATGATATCTTCGAGGAGGTCACTCGTTCTGAGCCCAGCGCACAGGCTGTGGACTCTTGGGACGGTAGCTTAACATATGAGGAACTAGAGAGACTTTCGAACGCCTTGGCCAGAAGACTTGTGTCTCTTGGCATCGGAACGGGCTCAATAGTGCCTCTGTGCTTTCACAAGTCTATGTGGACTATAGTCGCCTTACTCGGTGTTTTGAAAGCGGGAGCAGCGTTCCTACTTTTGGACCCGTCACTCCCAGAGAGGCGACTTGAGTACATGACCCAGACTGTCAAACCAACTCTTATTCTGGCGTCTCAGTCTACGCACGACTTGAGTTCGCGGTTAGTCGAAAGGGTAATGGTCGTTGAGTCCGCAACTTTTGCACAGGAGCTTCAGTACTGCAATCAGCAGCTTCCCAAGCAGGACGCTTCTTCCCTGATGTATGTCATCTTCACTTCTGGAAGTACTGGGACTCCAAAGTGTGCCCTGATTACACACGCCAATGTGGCTTCTGCTTTCCATCACCAAGCGGAGGCATTGCTCTTTGACAAAAAGTCGAGAATTCTTGACTTCTCATCTTATGCGTTCACCACGACTATAAGCAATGTGTTCGGCGCCTTGCTTCTTGGGGGCTGTCTCTGTGTTCCGAAGGAGGAAGATCGACGTGATAGGTTGGCTGAAGTCATAAGATTAATGGAGGTCAACATCGTCGATCTGACTCCATCGGTCATGCAATTCTTAGAGCCGGATGAGGTTCCGAATTTGGAACTCATCATCTTTGGCGGCGAGGCGATATCGCCTAGAGAGATTGCTCGCTGGTGGGGAAAGGTCCATACTATCCAGCTCTACGGACAAAGCGAGTGCACATCAAATGCGGTCATCAACGAGAATCCCGGGAGCATTGAAGAAGTCATGCGAATAGGAAAGGGTTCAGGCTTGAACACTTGGATTGTGGACCCGGAGGATCACAACAAGCTTCAGCCTCCAGGACTCATTGGTGAACTGCTTCTCGAGGGTCCACTGGTAGGAGCCGGGTATCTGAACCAACCCGCAGAGGCTGCGGCTGCTTTTGTGCAGGACCCAAAGTGGCTTGTACAAGGGTCAGAAGAGTTCAATCATCCCGGTCGACAAGGTCGTTTGTATAAAACAGGCGACCTGGTGCAGTACACCGATGACGGTAGTCTCATCTTCCTCGGACGAAAGGACACCCAGGTCAAAGTCCGCGGTCAGAGAGTTGAACTCGGAGAGGTCGAGCACTGGGTGAAGAAGTGCACTGGTGCAAAACGCGCTGTGGCGGAGGTCATCACACCACAAGGCAACAACGCGAGCCCCACGTTGGTAGCCTTCATTGAAGACGAATCTGCTCAGCATGTTGCTACCCGGGTACCCGCAGAAGTGGAAGCCAAGCTCATCCAGCACCTTCCAAGTTATATGATACCTACTACTTTCTTCACCATGACATCCATTCCGACCACCGCAACGGGAAAGGTGAACCGGAAAGAGCTTCGTGAAACGGGCTCTTTGCTTTCTGTTGAGCAGCTGGCTCAATTACGTACATCTACAGGTCCGAAGCGACAGCCTGTTTCGCGTCTGGAACTCGCAATCCATGATATATGGAGTCGAGTTCTTGGCATCAAGCCGATGAACATTGGTCTAGACGACAGTTTCTTCCATCTTGGAGGCGATAGCGTTGCCGCGATCAAGGTTGTCAGTGAGGCCCGCAAGATGAAGATCAAGGTTGAAGTAGCGGACATTTTTCGCCATCCGATTTTACATGATCTTGTCGATACAAGTGTTTGTGATATGGAGCAGAGTCAAGAGACCATTCCACCCTTCGGGCTCCTTGAAAAAAATGTCGACATACAGTCTTTTCGTCAAGTTATCTCATCTCGGTATGGGATTGATGCAGAGAGAATCGTAGACGCATACTCTTGTACGGCACTGCAAGAAGGCCTGGTTTCTCTATCATTGTCAAGGCCTGGCGCGTGTATGGAGCATTCGGTGCTTGAAATAGCCCAGGATGTCTCCGACGAAGACATCACTACAGCTTGGGCAAAGGTTGTCGAGATAACGCCTATTCTTCGCTGTAGGTTTGTTCACCACAGCGCTTCCGGGCTTCTACAACTTGTCCTTGAAGAGGAGATGAGCTGGGAAACATCCACCAATCTGGACGAGTATCTAAAGCTCGACAGAGCGCGACCAATGAGTCTTGGCCAACCGTTTGCCCGGTACTGTCTCGTGAGAAGTCATGATAGCGGGCAAAGGTGGTTCGTCTGGACGGCACACCATGCATTGTACGACGGGTGGTCTATTGGATTGATCAAAGACGCGATGCGAACAGCCTTTCAAGGCGGTTCCATTGATTCAGGTCCTCTGTTTCAGTCTTTCATCAAACATGTTAGGGCCCAAGATGAGGAAGCGATGTCTGTGTACTGGCGAAGGATGCTGGATTCTTGCGAGTCTCTGCCTTTCCCGACTCTTCCTCCGGTCATTGATCAGCCTCTGACCAACAAGGTGGTTCAGCACAATTTCTCCATGCTGGCGCGACAGGCCCAAGACATCACAACCACCAGCATGATTCACGCTGCTTGGGCGCTGATCACCGGTCGTGTCAACAACTCTGATGAAGCTATCTTCGGTATCACCACCTCTGGTAGAAACGCACCAGTGCTTGGCATTGAAGAGATGGTAGCGCCTACCTTTGCCACCATCCCTCTTCGTGTCAAGATCTCTAGTAATGAGAAAGCCTCAGACTACCTTCGAGCCATTCAAGAGCACTCAGCCGACGTCATACCTTTCGAACAGGCAGGTCTACAGAAGATTGCCAACCTGTCACCTGGCTGCAAGAACGCATGTTTGTTCCAGTCACTACTCGTTATTCAACGCAAGGATACCGATAGTGACGATCGGACTATGGGTACATGGCAGACTCTGTCACAGCATAGATGGTTGAACACCTACGCCCTGATGCTTGAGATTCGGCTTAAAGACCAGGATATCCACATCAGCGCTAGCTTTGACGACAGAATCATCGACACGCAGTTTGTACAAGGAGCTTTGACCAGACTTGAGTATACTATGGGACAGTTAGATACTGCCTATGGAACGTGTTCAACGTTGAGCCAAGTTCAGATCACATCACCCCAGGACCTAGACCTCATATGGAGTTGGAACCAACATCTTCCTGAATCCTCTGAGCAGCTTGTTCATGACATCATTCAGCAGCGTACTCAGGACCACCCTGACGCAGCGGCGATATCCGCCTGGGACGGCGAACTGAGTTATAAGCAGCTCGACGAGCTGACTTCGAGAATCAGTAACCACCTCTCTAGATTTGACCTCCAGCCTGATACGCTCGTGCCTTTGTGTTTTGAGAAGTCAATGTGGACGGCTGTAGCTGCGCTATCAGTCTTAAAGGCAGGTGCTGGCTTTGCATTGCTTGAGCCAAATCTACCAGAAGAACGTCTCCAGACTATAGTCGAGCAACTCGATACGGATTTGATCCTGTCCTCGCAGTCTAATGCGTCACTCAGTGGTCGTCTCTCCAAGAGAGTTGTCCAAATCGGCCCAGAGCTGGCTTCTACGTTGGATGAGACATCGATCGTGGAGAGTTCTCAGCAGCCATCTGATGCAATGTTCGCAGTGTTCACCTCTGGAACTACTGGGAAGCCTAAATGCGTCGTCTTGTCTCACACTAACTTCTGCTCCGAGTTGAAGTACCAGGCAAAGGCACTCGGCTTCAACCCCAAATCCAGAGTCTTTGACTTTGCGGCTTACTCCTTCGACATAGCTGTTCATAATATATTCGCTACCTTTGCGACAGGTGGTTGCTTATGTGTTCCCGCTGAAAAGGATCGTTGGGGAAATACCAGCAAAGCCATGGCGGACATGAAAGTGACGTTAGCTGATCTTACACCTTCGGTCGCACGTCTGATCGACCCACTAGCGGTTCCCACACTTGAGACTCTGATCTTGGCTGGTGAAGCTGTATCCCTTGACGATGTGACGCGTTGGTGGGGACGAGCTCGAGTCGTGAATGGGTATGGTCCAGCCGAGTGCCAGATCAGCACCATCAATGACAAACCATCAACACCAGAGGAGGCTATCCGTATCGGAAAGGGTATGGGGTTGTTGACTTGGGTGGTTGATCAGCATAGCCATAACATCTTGTTGCCTCCTGGATACATTGGTGAGCTTCTTCTTGAAGGTCCCCTCGTAAGCCGTGGCTATCTCAGGAATGCGGAAGAGACTGCAGCGAAGTTCATCCAGGACCCGATCTGGCTGTCTAATCGAGGCGGTAGAATGTACAAGACTGGCGATCTAGTATGTTACAATAACGACGGGAGCCTCACCTATGTTGGACGAAAGGATACACAGGTCAAGATCCGCGGACAGCGAGTTGAGCTAGGCGAGGTTGAGCACTACGTTCAAGGATGCTTGGCTGAGACTGCAACCATCGTCGCAGAGATAATTACCCCAAACGGTGATAACACCAGTCCAATGTTGGTTATCTTTGTCGAAGAGCCTACAAATGATGCATCTACTGCACGAATTGATCCAATCCCCCCAAATCTGGACGCGAAGCTCTCGAAGCGTCTACCCCGACACATGAAGCCAAGCGCCTTCATCCATATATCCGTCCTTCCCAGGACAGCGACCGGAAAAACAGATCGCAGAGAGTTACAACAGATCGGAGCATCATTCTCGGTGCAAGATCTGGTAGGCAAGCAAGGAGTTGTGTCGAAGAAACAACCTACATCGGATACCGAACGTAAGATGCAAAGAATCTGGGCTGAGGTCTTGGGTGTGGATGCAGATACTATTGGGGTAAAAGATAATTTCTTCCAGCTAGGAGGGGACTCGATTGCTGTGTTGAAGGTGGTGGAGAAGGCTCGGGAAATTGGATTGGAGTTGGCTGTCATGGACGTGTTTCATCATCCGAGTTTGTCAATTGGAGCAAAGAATTAGTAGCAATAAGATTCTTATGTATTCGAAAATGCATGGTATTGGTTGAATATTAGAACATAAAGGGAATCAATTGGCTAGCTACTTAATCTAAGCATCCTGGAGAAGAGGAAGGCTGACACCCTCGCCGACTCTGGCACGCTGGCGCTCCTGTTCACGGTCGGCGCGGTTGTTACCACCACGGCCGTCCCGGTCCTCGCGGTCGTTCTCACGGTCCTCACGGTCGTCATCACGATCATTGTCACGGTCATCCTGATCGTCATCCTGATCATCCTCCTCAGCATCATTGTTGTTGCCAGCATCAGCGGCACCAGTACCACCAGGTGTGATAGCAGTGGTGATTGTAGTCCCGGCAGTCTGAGTGATACCAGTTGCGGTGGTCTTGACAGCGCATCCCTTTCCAGCGCTCTCAGTGACAGTAGCGGTGTCTTCAGCAGTAGCGGTCGCTGTGTCATCGGCAGCAGCAGTCTCGGTGGCAGTAGCGGCCTCGTCATCAGTTGCGGTGGCAGCATCATCGATAGCAGTAGCAGCGGCATCATCAGTAGCGGCAGCGTCGTCGGTGGCAGCGGCATCAGTAGCGGCGGCTCCGTTGACAATGGTCTTGAGGTCAGCGACGGCGGTGTTGGAGGCGACAGAGAAAGAGGCCAGGTCAACCAGGTCGGTGGCAAAGATACCGCCAGTACCAGTGAAGGTCTGAGCGACATCTGCGACAGCAGAAGAGATCTCATCCTCAGTAGCGTCGAGAACGAGGAGGCCTTGAGAAAAGATACATCCGAGTTCGGGTTCCTCGTCGTCACACGAGTTTCCAGCACCAGTGGCATCGTTGAGATCTCCAGGGGCGAAAGTGCCACTGAGAAGAGCCAGGTTGGGGTCAGCACCCATAGCGGCAAGCTGCTTAGCCAGCTCAAGAGTGACGGCCTTGTTGACAGCCTCAGCACCCTCACCAGCAGCATCCTGGTGCTGAGTAAGAGCAGCAATCTCAGGGTTCACAGCAGTCTCCGTGCAAAGCTCACTAGCAGCACCAACCTTGGCACTGTTTCGCTCAATAGCCTGGAACAGAAGAGCACCAGCCATACCGCGCAGATCACTGATAGCCTTGGCGTTGGTGAAAGCCTGATCAGCAGTCTCCTGCTTCAAACACGCTAAGTTGGTAACCTGTCCAGCACCCTCCTCAGCAGCAGCATCACCGAGCATGCCGAAAACGGGATCGGCGATCTCCTTGGGGTTATCAAGCTCGAGGAACTCCTTGGTGATGTTGAGAACAAAGTCGTGAGAATGTTCTTGGGGAACTTGTCGCTTGTGGATGGTCTTGCTGCGGGCGACATGCTTGGGAACGATGGGGCTGCGGAAGACGGGAGAGGCGGTCGCAGCGCCGATGGAAAGGGCGACACAGGCAGCGGAGAACTTCATTTTTGCGAGTGAGTGGAAAGACTGGGTAGGTCGTTCTGAAATAGGACTGGCCGGCAGTCTTTAAAGAGAGTTATTAAATGAAATAAAGAAGGTTGCAAAACAAAGCTCACAGAGCGAAGGAGAGAATGGAAAGGAGATGCGAAAGATGCAAGAGTAGTGATGCTGATGGCTGGATGAAGAGAATGGTTATCGAAGAGCATCATAATGTCTTTATACTCAGTCGCCAGAGACGACGTCAGGGTCAGTTTCTGAATGCTGTGTCATAACAGACTGATGTATCGTTAAATCCGGGTAGCGTTACAATGTGCCATCTGGAAACAGGAAGCATCTTGATCCGAGCAGCCCTGTCGGATCTGGGGCATGCAGTTGACAGAATTCCCATCCTGTTAAGCCTACTGTTCTTTTCTGTCATCATCCGTTCTGATGAAACCTCAACGTTCCACGCCAAGGTGACAGGGGTCGTTGGACCCGCAAGTTTATTATTGTCGGCGTATGAAACGGCTCTCTGACTTGAACTCAAACGCGATTCATACAACCGAGGGAATAGCAGGTGGTGATAATTGTTTGACTTGGCTTATTTCTCTCGATGTTGAGACGAATTGCTGAGGTTAGTGATGATTGTTTCCGAAATGCGGAATGCTTGGCTGGCTCATATGAGGTAGAATTGTTTGAAAGTCGCGTCGGATTTAGGTGCAGCATCATAGAGGTATCAGTATGGAATAATCGCTTCTAAGTTGTTTCTCATCTTGACTTGCGCACGTGTATTGGACAGGGAATTTGTGGTGTAGTGCGATCAGACGTGCAGATCTTCGTAGGACCGGATGAAAGGGTTTACCTTACTAATGGGAATAACTCGCAGCTATTTTGCTATCAGAACATTACGTCAGTCTTAGTCAAACACAATCAGCGTTGGTGCTGTGTTTGGTGTTAGTGAATGAGGCTCTCTTATGGTGGCAACATATTGGCGAGCTTTTTGTGAAGATGTGACACACCTGAAGTTATCGATTACAACAACTTAGTGAGCATCAGCAGGACGAGTTATACATCAACTTCTTAGACAGGGGAACACAAAACTTTAGACAGAATAAGAAAAATGTTCGTCCAAGAATTGAAAAGAACAGAGTCATCTATCGCGTCAGCAAAGAACAACCCGTATCTCATAACGTCAGGACTCTAGGTTAAGTTTTCTCAGCATTCCGCCCGGTCCCATAATTCAGCTCTCCGACAGGGGTATCTCAGCCAATCAACGCGTCTCAAAGCTCATGCTTGTCCCCAGCGAAACCGCTATCGATAACGTCGCGTCAAGCTTGTCAACTGTTGGAGTTCTTGCACGAGATCAGAAACGTGTATCATATGTTCATCGCAGCCGATAAGATAAGAAATTCATATACAGATAACACGCATTCTTATTTTTCAGGAGTGAGGCTTAAATTCGCGTCAACGAGTTCAGCTACAATAGGTATCCTCAACTAGCACGATACAATTGTATCTTGTAGGATAGTTTATGTACTTTGTAAAGTATCACAAATTGTAGAGGAGGCTTCGAGTAAGGAATGATAAATATGCACGAAGAGATGGCATTACTGTATAGTCGGATACAGTTCAGCTCGAAACTTGGAATTGAACTGTCGGTCACACACGAGGGAAAGAGGCTGAGTGTCCAAGGACGAGAGAACGCAGTTTCCTAATCTTCACTGCAATTTAAAAAGGAGTCCTCAACAAAGGAGATGTTTGTGACTGGACTGCCGAAAAGCTAATGTCGAACCAGGAGAGAAGGACAGAAATTGACGTGAAGCTGTGATCGACGCGTTCTCAATTCAGAGGTATGGTATTTGGTAGAGGCAGGCTGATACAGAGATTGCTGCACAATCCACCCTGAGTCAGAAATGCCACGCAACAATGCTCGTTATTCATGCTATCGAGGGATCTGTGATTGTCTGTTGAGGTCTACTATGGACTGTGATCATTTGTGAATGTTCATGTAGGTGAAAATGAACAGTGAGCAGTTTCGGGATATATATCAGCACATTCACCATGACTACTGCTTTCCGTACCAGCAAACCACACGAACAATCTCTATCATCAGCCACAAGCTTCATCCAATATCACCGAAACAGCAACATTTGACTAATCTGACTAACCGCAGACATGAGTAGTCGTAGACACAGATCAAGCCGACACAGCTCCAACCGACACAGTTCAAACCGACCGAATGATGAGCCCAGTGCTGGGCCCAGCAACGAGGCCAGCAATGAGGTCAGCCACTGGCCCCCAGATCGCTATATCGACCCTGAAACATTCTCTGATTCCATCACCAATCGCCCTGGAGGAATCACTGAGAACGATCCCATTGGCACTGGCTATGATACTATATACAATGATCCTAGATTCTACCCAGCGCGGGAAGCTCACATGCAACAATCTGTGCAGCAGGCATCTGCTTCTGGGCGGCCTTTCGGTCAAAGCGAATACTTCACTGACAACCGCCAAATTCAGGGGTACATTGATTCACAGCAGCCAGTAACATATCAACCCCCTTACGTCTCCATAGAGGATTCTCAAGCTGGATTCGACCGTATGAGAGCCAATCTACAACGACAAAACGCCGAGCCGAGGAACGCTCAAGCTTCAGCATCGACACAACAAGGGTACTATTCATCCCAAGCTCAAGCTTCAGCGTCGATGCAGCAAGGGTACGACCCATCTCAAAACCCTCCCGCCGAAGCCTCTGGATCGGGATCAGGAGGCGTCTATAACGACCCAGATGCCTGGCATTGTAATGACTGCGGTAAAGCACTCACGTGGTGTCATCTGCTTTGCAACAGCTGCGACAAGCGCCCCGGACCACGACCTGACGACCGAAAGTGTATCAAATGCGCAGCACCTGCAGAAGAGAAAGCAGTCTTTTGCCCTGGTCACATGGATATCTTCAGGGGACTCCTCAACGATGACCAGAAGAAAAGGTTGGGTGAGGATGGCGCATGCAAGGAGTGCTACAGATATGAACGACCTGAGAACATCTCTAGATGCTCTAGATGTCGCGAGAAGCACAACGACTCCCAACGAAAGACAGACAAAGACAGAATCGAAAAACTTAACAAGCAGGGGCTGTGTGGCGGCTGTAAAGAGAGATTTACCCAAAACGACCTTAACATGCACCCGAAGGGCAAGCCCAAGAACTGTCAAGAGTGCGTGAAGAAGCATAACAAAAAGAACAAGAAGCTACGGGAGAACAAGAAGCGGCGCTAAGCGCAGCCGGTGTGACTCGCGGGTAGCATGCCCACCAGTATCGTGGTAGAAGGTCTCAATGGTGCTAACGCGAAGTGGAAGGTCTTCGCTAGGGTGGAAGACACAAGAAGAAAAGTTTTTCGAATTCTCTGGGATCGCTTGATGGTTTTGTAGTTCTTCGCGAGCCAGTGCGTTTGAAGACGAGATTAAAACTTTAGTAGCGATCAATTGGATAGGGTTATATGCAGCATGAAACACTGTACTATAGTATGTCCAAGTGATACTAGTATTTGTGCCAATAATACGTAATCAAGTGCTCTACAAGTCTAGATGACTTATGTAGAGTTGGAATTATCAGCACAAGACCAAGCGCCCGTTCGCTCAGGGGAGTTGATGATTCCAACAATTGACCCGTAAGTTCCAGCAACCATGAGGAAAGTACCAGAAACAATGATGAAGACGCTCCATCCAACCATCAAGTACCATCGGGTATTGCGCTCGTCCTTCCAGTGGTCATATAACCACATGCAGCCCATGGGTTGAAGTGAGAGAAATGTGCCGAAGAGGGCACCGATGAGGGACACGAGGCCGCCAAAGACAGGGATACCACTGGCGATAACATAGGCGACGATAGATACAGTAGCTGTTGAACCGATCCATGTGATCCAGTGGATGGTTGTGTTGGCAGTGAGATGCTCTGTTCCGCGGAGGAGTCGGATAAAGATGTGCTTAGCAGGCAGCTATCAAGGTCAGCCTTACATGTCGTCAATATTCTGAAAGTGTTCTTACATGTCCAAGAAGAATGGCTGAACCAAGAAGGCCAGGCAGAGCAATACCGTACCCAACCTTCTTCAACAGAGGACCAGCAGACCCAATAGCAGGAGAAGCGACGTATGATCCACAGAAGTAGTACATAATAGTTCCAACGATGATATAAACGACCGTGACAGTGACCTGGCAAATGGTCAAAGCTCGGGTGTACATCTGAGGATCTCGCATCTCGGACACAATGTTGAAGAAAGCTGGGGTACCGGCGTATGTAAAGACGAGAGTCGAGCAGGCGGATACAGCGTCGGAGAAGCTGGGGTGTGAAACGAGGTTGTAGTCCGACTTCCAAGGACCGAGCTCTTGGGGAGCTGCAGCTGGTCGATCTTGGAGGCCGACGGCGATGGTAACTACGAAGACTGTAGGATGTTAGTTCATGCCAATTTTTTGGGGAGTCTGGGCTGTTACTGACCAGCAACGATGATACAGGCGGCACCGACCCAAGCGATCCAGCTGATGCGACCAAGAGTCTGAATGCTGGAGACACAGAAGGTGACAACAGCTGCGATGGCGACGAAGATAGCAGTGCAAGCGCCATGCTCGGATAGAGCGTTCAGTGCGACCGAGATACTAAGCATAGCAGAGCCCGAGACGAAAGTGAAGTCTAGGGACATTAGCAAACTACCGTAGCATCGGGTATGTCACTTACACAGAGCGTACATAGCTCCAAAGACCTCGTATCCAATCCGACCAAAGAGCATTCGGCCAACATCATCAATGCCATAAACATGGCGATGCTTCAGCTTGAACACTCCAACGATGTAATCGGACCAAGTCGTCATACCAGCGATGACAATGAGGAGAATGATACCAGGAATCAGACCGAGGGTGTGGAAAACAGAAGGCATGGACAGAACTCCAAGGCCAATCTGTGTCTTCATCATCAGAGCCGTGGTACCGATCCATCCGACATTGCGGTAGTTAGGACCATCTTCTGTGATTTCTCCAAAGACGGCATCGTGTTCGATTGTATTTGATGCAAGGACTTCGCCATTCTGGGACGGATCTTGAGTAGTCTTTTCCATGTCGTATTTGTCTTCGGAGTGGGTAGCCATGTCGAAGGAAGAGTGATAGATTGAGGAGATTGGGACTTGAGTGGAGAAGAAATCACTCCAGAGATGAATGCGCTCCTTTTTGTATCCATTCTCTGACTCTTCAACCCCCCTGAATCTCTTGTTTGGCAAGTTTACTATCTGGGGTACATGGGGCATTTCCTGGGGTAAGTGGATACCCACCTGATATCGCGGAGAGTTGCCATTTCGAAGTTGAGGCTTGTCAGTCAGTTCTAGAACTAAGGAACTCGGTTACTCTGCATCGCTCTAGCCTAGCGATAATTGGTCTAGCATTTGGAGAATTCTCCCTTGTATTTCTTTGCGAGTAATGTTCTCCTTGGGCAATTCGGCTTTTACAAAAGATGGTTGTGGCGTTGTATGCATCCTTTGCGCACACCACTGACTGCTTCATTTGATACGAATCTCAAGGGAGTCTACTTCCCTGTGAATAATGGGTATATTGAGTCATTCCTTGTTATCCCAAGTGACATACTGAGGATAAGATTTGCCCCGACGGACCCGGTATCATGGAGCGAGTCCATCGAGTCCATCACTCGCTTCTCAATTAGCCTGGCATCGCTCGTTTAGCATGTCTTCGGGGACTAGGGTCATCATGGTATCAGATAAGCTAGACCTTTCAGGGAAGGAAAAGGGAGACATGCCTGGGAGCTGAGATAAACGCACCACACAAAGCGGGCATGTCACCAACGAGACATTACCAGTCGAACAATTAGTATTCTAGTAGAATCTTGGCTGCGCAAGGAATCGTTTGTGCGGCAAAAAGCAACTGACGTATCGCCAAGTCCTTTTTATCGCAGTACAAAAGAAAAAAAGGAATCGACAACGGCAGGATTCGAACCTACGCGTGCGAACACAATGCCTATGATGTCTCATAGAGATAGCAGGGCATCGCCTTAACCACTCGGCCACGTTGTCTTACGATTCGTTGAGACAGCGGCTCAATAAACAACACTATATTGTTAATGTTTACCAACACGCGTGGACAAACTTATATAACCGAGCCATAAATGATAACTTGCAACAACAGAGGAAAGACATCACTTCAATTTACACTTGCGGCAACATCTCTCAATTTGTGCGTTGATTCTCAAAAGGTTGCACAAATGCAGCATCTTTCAATTCACCCGACGATCCTTCCATTCTCTGCTATCATACTCGATCTCGCTTGGTAGCCCAACTTGATCATGACCAACAGCAGCCCTTCCGATCAATAAGAGGATCCACACATCATGCCTCAGGCTTCTTAGCATAAGTCACACAACTATCTCTTATCAGCAACGGTCAATCTAGAGATTTTGTGATACTCACATAGGCCAATAAGCATGGATCTTGGGATTATTCCAATCATGCTTCAACTTAACCAAGAACGTGTCAACCTCTTCGCGACTCCATCCAAGGCCTCTCGTAAAAGGCGCCATCGTCAGAGCTTCCAGGGCCGAGCTCGCATTGGCATTATTCCACAGACCAAGTTCTTTGTACTTCTTATCTTTAGGCCAGCCGTTGGTGGGCCATTTGTAGCGTGTCTCTACTACGTCGACGAAGCCGACTTCTTGCAAGAGGTTCTTGAAGTTGCTGGTGCGTTCGAATGATCGGTTGAACTTGGCGGCTGCTTCGTCGAGGAGTCTGCACCACATGTGCATCGCCATGTCCTCCTTGAGGGATCCGTCATCGCTTCCTATAATGACGTCCACGTCTTGAAGTTCCACGTACCCTCCTGGGGTGAGGTTGCTATACTTGTCAGTATCTGCATGACACAAGATTCAAATACTTACTCGTAGATCTTGGTAAGATAAGTCTTCCAATTCTGCACACTAAAATTCATGAATCGGCTATGGATGAAATCGAAAGGCTCGCCGTATGTCCACTCTTGATCAATATCATCAATCAGGAATTGGACATTGGTAGGTACACTAGAGATTGTGAGCTTCGCCATCTTCCAACTTGCTTCGTTTCCCACGTACAAGGAGGCTTGAATGGGCGATAGATCAACGCCTACAACCTATAAAAGGGTCAGTGGGTATTCTCCAGTTCTTGTGAAGAACCCACAGCAGCTGTTGGATGGTCGTCGCCGAAATCGGTGGCCCAGATACCTGTGCCCGTTCCAAGATCGAGAACTCGCTGGACTTTCGAGTCGGGACGGCAAGGCGGGCTGAGACCGAGCTTGTTGTCGAGTGTCAGAAGCATCAGATTGTGTTGAAAGTCTAGCTGGTAAGTATCTGGGTCTGATCGTCTAGAGTGACATGCCTACCTAATCGCTCGAGCTCCTCTGCGTCGTTGGGGAGATTGTATTCTGAAGGGAGTCAATCGAGGCAAGCTCTTCAGAAGTCCAAGCAAGAGAAAGGTCATTTTTTCTTACTTCCTTCTTTGTAACTGTGGTATGTCCTTCCATTTTCCTTTCTGAAGTCGTAGATTGAGCTTGTCACACTATCTGTTGAGGAAGCGTTGTCCTAGAAAAAGCATCAATCATCGATGCGACTTGACCTGCATGGTTCACTCTTGAGGAATGCTCACCTCAACGGACAATTCAACCTCGGGCTGCTATCGATGATGTTAGATACGGTGATATTACAGGGTTCTTGGAGCACTAACATTGTCGTCGGCTTCAATATGAGCATGCGCTTCGATGGTCGTCATTTTAACTTATCTAGTTGCTTACTTGAAAGAAAAGTGCCGGGACAATCGGCTTCCTATAATTGAGTATTTAAATGCCGCACGCCTGTTTTGAGCTGCATTGTTCTCTCTTGTCTCATCTGACAACATGCAATGAACTGACGACCAACATGCATAAATGAAGGGAACCAACAAATGAAACCTCGAGCGAACCAGCTCTCAGCGTTCTCCAGCAGGCCTAGCGTGACGGTGTGGGTTCATCTGATGTTTTATCCTGGTCAGACGGTAGACGACTTGATTCTGAATGGCTGCATAGGCCCTGTTGGTTGCATTGCCGAGGTTCAGGCATTCGGAAGCCGACACGCATGCCGGTGGGTTGATTTTGACATCAGTCTACTGCGTGTGTTGTCTTTTGAGAATATACTTCAGCGATTGTAAATAGCTTTGCTTCCCCAATTGCGAAAACTCAAAGAATGATACTGGGTTAAACGAAATGTGATAGAGTGAACGATGTCTGATGAAACTTTTCTAATAGCAGTAACTAACTATTTAATATTTCTCTCTATATCTCCGATACCTAATAGGTGACCTCTTTGAGTCCTCAATCACAAGTTCCAGATCGTCAGGATTTTCAGAGATCTCACGCAAGTGTTCCCATACACTCCTGTCACCTCTCTGAGATCGTTTGAGACATGCAATATGAAGCTGAATTCCGGCCAGATGACCAAGACAACGATTGTAGTCTGAAAAGGCATCGCGTATATTTCCACCAGATCCCTGTTGCAAAACGCGTATATACCTTTCACCACAAGCTAGAATCCTTCGTTTGTTTTCTTCTGCAACGGCCAACTGTTCACGATGTTCTTGGTCAGTGTAGGGTACGTCGCATGAGAAGTTCATGTTGCCAACTTCGGCTACGACACGGATACTGCGGTTTCTGTTGCGGCCGGGATGGCCTGGAGGAGGGGTGCCATCTCGAGAGATCGAAAACCAAGGGCCTAAAGTGTCGCTGGGACTTGGGCTCCGACGTCGCGAAGATGTGGGGGCCGCTGGGCGAGATCCTCCAGCTCTGTTGCGTGAAGTACGCGAGCGAGGGTTGGCAGGTGGAGGAGACCTATTTTGTGAAGGTCTAGATGAAGATTGATGACGCCTGCGAGAAGAGGTAGGTGGCGGAACTAGTGGTCGTGGTGCAGACGCACGAGGATCTGGCCGACATGATGGAACTGGAGCTTCTGGCCATCGGTGAGCGTTTGATCGGGAATATGCCGGCGGAGGCGTACTGGAGCCTCTGGAGTCTGCAGAGCTTGCAGACCCGCTTCGAGGACGACGGTAACGAGGCATCGTCCGAGGCTGAGGTTAGTTTGTATATAGATTGAACGCGGCGTTTGAGAATAGAAGGCGGTAGTTTGCGCGGCTTCCCTTTGGGAGATCGAGTTGGTATTGTATGGTCGGGTTGGGAACGGCTGTGCACGGCAAGTCTTTATACCTTTCTCCTGGTGCTACTACTCGCAGCGTATGCAAACTCTGACAGCCCATCATTGCTGGATACAATTGAATCACACCAGCGGACAGAGAGTAATAAGGGCATGATGTGGAGTCCATATTCTTGATCAATGTAGTAGTTGCTTGCATGAGGTGGCTGTGGAACGCAAACGTACATCTTTAAGCTTGCCGTCATGATCCGCCTACATCGTGAACATCAACACGAGAATCTGGTCCTACGAGAAGAAGTTCAAAATGGATTTTCCTAATAAGCTAAAATTGAACTAAGTAACTATTAACCATCACTTAAGATCACCGATGTCTGGCTATCAGTCCCGTCATCTAAAAGCAATATCACCCATCGCCTCGAACAACTGCTTGGTGCTCATAGTACTTCAATGCTTGGACGAAATCTGGTCCAGATGACCCCATACGTCCTCTCTGCCATTGCGTTCCTGATACCGTTCCATAGATGTGATATAAAGCTCAATTCGGATCAAGTCAGCGAGTTGTCTAGCGTATCTGTCAAGGATAAGCTCCAGTCTGACAGGAGGAGCTTCAATGAATTGTTTCTTCAAGACAGAAAGATATTGCGGTTTCTTTGCCTTTTGGCTTCGCGCCCAGGATAGCGAGATCTGGCATTCGTGTTCGTTTAATGGTGGGCAGAAACAGAGACAGACGCCGGGCTCATCAGTAACTATAGCTACTCTGTTCCTGTCGCGTGTGGATTGTTTTTGGTAGTATGAAGGAGGGATACTTCCATTTTGGCTGGACTGGCGTCGGGAGGATGGAGGAGGGGTTCCAGATCGAGAGACTGAATCCCATGGTCTCACAGTCTTGTGCGAGATCCCGCTTCGGTGGTGTGAAGTTGATGCATGGGAAGTACCAGCTCTACTGCTTGAGGCATACGAGCTGGCATCAATATCTGTTTCAAAAGAGCTACTCTGAGCTTGGGAATGTCGGCTAGATAGTGATTCGGACGCCGCGTGTGAAGAACGACCGGTGGAAGACCTGTGACGTGAGGAGTGAGATGAGGATGGATGCCTACTGGAAGAGGTACCAGAGACCATAGACGATCGTGAAGCAGAAGACACAGGCGGTCTTGAAGCAGAGGACGATGGAGGTGGTCGAGAGGCAGACGACACATGACTTGAACGACGTGAAGAAGCTGTAGACGTTGAATGTCTGGTACTGGAGGATTTGTGACTACGAGCGCTAGATAGTGCCCGGGAGGATGCCGGTACAACAGTACCTGAGCTGTCAGAGTCCGAGGAGTTCCCCGAACTGGTTCGATGGCGACGACTACGAGGCATTGCTGAATCTTGAGTGTAGATAATGGGTTTGGGAAAGGCGATTGAGTGTGTTACGTTGGCTGTGGTTGTGAGGCTGATTTAGTGATGTCTGTTTAGACGTTGGCATGGGCTGAGAGCAACATTCTCATATACCTTTTAGTTGAGTCTATTACTCAAAATACATGCGGTCTCCAACAGCCTATCGTTGCTGTATACAATTGAATCACGTCGAGGAGAGGTACTGCTTCACAATATGGTCCAGCTAATCCTTTGGTATAAGTCTTTACTCTTAAGCAATGCCTAGATAAGCTGACGGTGAAACGCAGGCCTATACTGGGAAGCTTACAGTCACTGTACGCTCAGATCACGCGAGTCACAGATGTCAACACATGAGCCCAGGTCTTTCTGAAATCTAGCCTGGGTTTTAATCAACTACAATTATCATTGGGGATCATTCACGAACTGAGATGCAGGGCATTCATGTCAGGGTTCAAATACAATCAATTACCAGATTTCGCCAATCCAACGTTTGCACGTTCTATTCTACCCGAGATACCATCATGAATCCATTTTACCCAGTTCCGACCAGCCAAACACCCCGAAAAATACAAACAACATTCAAGGAAGCTTCATCATTCGTGTCTTCTTGACTTCAGGACCCTCATCACCCAAGTACCGGAAAGTGTACAAACTAGAAGAGTTAGCCTACTATCGATCATGAGAGTTGGCTCAACACATACCTCCAGTGCAAATTGCCTAAAGCAATGTTCCTGCACCCATTGACAAACTTGATGACATCCCGATCAATGTCCTCTCCCCAGAAAGGAAGGTTCGCCATAGCCATATGCCACCGCTTGTAGCAGTCATACAACATCTCACCAATCTCATCAACAGCCTGCTGGTCCGTCATACCCTGGTCCTTGAGGATAAAGATGATATTGCTATCTTCTCCTTGAATGAGGTCCTTGCGGTAAGAGCATAAATCATTTTGCCTGTCGCTTGTCAGTATGTTAATGCAAAAAGGCTCGTGGGTGGACGGCTTACAGAGTGACCAAGTCGCATGTAATTCGTGAAATTGCTTCGAGAGAGGGATGGTCCATGACGTGTTGCGGTAAGTCAATTCCTTCGGCAAATCTGTGATTCACGAATCAGTCTCGTATGTAGGACCCTGGTTTTGAAACGCGTTCGTTTCGCGGCCAATGAGCTTGGATTGCGGATGTTGCTCAAACAGCTGAGGCCTGATAGAGGTACAACCACTCTTGGCCTCAATTACCGAATCCGACGGGCTTACCCGAGGATAGTACATCGTTGCCCGAGAGAAAAAGGGATGAAAAAAGGGTACTTACTCCATAAGACCAATACAAGGATACGCCCCAACACACCCAGCTCTCATATCCATGTACTCCTCAACACTCAATCTCGAAGCCAAATTCTGCACACCAACCTGCTGCAAAACACCAACGCAGTACATAGTCAGATGCTTCTTCCATCGGTACTGCAGCGCAGGGCTGGCGCGTTGGCGAAAGCGGTTCCAGCATGATTGCAGGGTGTGGCGCAGGGGGTTCTGGTCGGGCGATACGACGGGGTGGATGTTGTCGAGCGTAGCGAGAGTGTAAATGACTTCCTCGGCTGCTTTGATGGGATTATTGGCGAAAGAACCTTCGTCGAAAGCTGTTGGTCGTTAGTCTTTGTTTACGTGCCACTTTTATGCATGCATGGGCGGCGCGGCCCGTTTTTGGCTAATTTTTTGCCGGGGCGGGCGTGTCTTGTTGGTTTTGGTACTCACGGTCATCAAATGCAAAGACCCATCCATTCCAATCATTCATAAGCTTCAATGTTTCTAGATCGGCGTTGGGTGCACAGATTGCGCTCATGTAGGCGATATCGAGTCGACTCCAGATACTAGCTGTCTTTTCATTCATGCGTAGTGCACTTGATCGGCGGTCAGTTATCAGTTTTACCAGGTGTTTGGTAAGCTTACTCTTTTAGCCAAGCATCGGACATGGCTTTTGATGTCTTGTACATGGGGTTGACTTCTGGTTCGACCGCCATGATTGATGAGAATAGAGCTTCGGGCAACTTGATCCATCGGCCATCTGTGCTGTCGACGTGGTCTGAGCAGATGCTGCTGGCGGGACTTAGAGGACCACCGGCACAACTGGGTGGAGGTGTAATGATAGAAGGGACCATTGTTGTGGAGTCTATCGTGAATGATTGTTATTACTCTAGAGAAATGCAATGTTTGAATGATGAGAGACGATAACTTCACGAGGGACACGACACGTATATACTACTTCGCTCGACCCCAGGCAGAGGCTTTTTTCCATCGCCACGGGACTGGAACGATTAGTCCGTCCCAGCAAGGGGGTTCGCTTCGTGAGGCTATTTAGCTTGTGATTGCTTTTTACACGTCCGCAGATGAGCGGTGATACAGAACTTCACGGCCTCACGACTGGGTCAATGACGTTTTGCACAGGCGGATATAGAGGAGAGAACAAGGCTAGTCTGTGCGAATGAGGAGCTAGCTTGGGCAATTTATCTGTCACCACGGTGTGACGAAAAAACAAAACAACGACAGTTGTGTTTCAAAGTACGCGGATAATAGTCATACTTTGAACTTTTGTATATCACTCTGCTTAAACGCTTTGTTCTTGCGTGACCGATTAAACGGTGTTGAGCTTGCGAGAAAATCATTCGGACCTTGGCCCATCTGATCTGGTGGCTCCGTACATTGAATGGGTCCCAGCCAGCGCTACCGGTGTGACCGTCTCGAGACGAACAAAGACTAACCATTAGTCTAGTTGTCTCAGAAGCAGGTAGGGCTTCACGAGTGGTACGTGTGTCCTGTTTTTCGTTCTTTTTTTCTCTTAGCCCCAGATTTCATGAGGCTTACTCATATCCCTCAAAAACCTTTTCCTCCCATCGGAAATCACTGAAGGCTCTAGCGTTGGGTACAAGTACTAGAGCCTGATCCATGCACACAACACAACCCATGCGGGCTGTAATCAACGTTCGCTTGCCGGTTTGAAAGACCGGGGACTCAATCCTTTTTCTTTTTCTTAGCTCCACGCCAAAGTGGAGGAACGTCGCAAGGGAGGATGAACCAATGGAGACGAGAAAAAACGAAGGACAGGAAAGAAAAAATTATTGCATGTTCGGCAGAATGATTTCATTTAATTAGCTGGGTGCTACTGCACTACCGAAAATCCATCCCATCCCATCCCCTTGGTGCACTTGTCTCTTCTCTCGCACTGACACTGACGTCTACTACCGAGAGACAACTACACTATTTTTGCTGCATCTGTACCTTACATATTTGAGAGTCAAAAAGCAAATAAAGAGGCGGCGTACGTAAACGAAACGAAACGATCCAAGGAACGAACCACCGGGAATACGAGACGAGGCGAGACAAACAACGTTGGGGGGTCTACGATACGATCAGACATACAGTACATCCAGGTACAGGAATAGGCAAATATGGCGGAATATGGACGACCGAGAATACAGTACTCCAAGCTAAACTCGTCGCGTGACGAGGTACGCTTTCTGGAGATTGAACCAGCGAATAGCATCAACGAACAAGTCGTATGCCGCCTCGTCACACTTCCTCTCAGCCGCGATGTCGAATTCATCGCCATATCATCACTACTGGGTGATCCGACCGACCAAGAAAAGATCAACCTCAATCGCGCAGCCATTCCCGTCCCCGTCAACATCGCCCAGGCCCTCAAGCACGTACGCGCCGTCTTCTACCCTGCAGTCAACAAGTCTAGCCAAGAGAACCTCAACGGCAGGGAGCGCAGGTCACCTTCTTGGCTGCGCACCTTGCTCCGACACTTTGGCGGCAAGGAAGCGAATGACAAGCCCAAGCTCAGGGTGTGGATCGACTGCATCTGCGTCAACTCTATGGATTCGAGGGAGAATGCCAAGAGCAGAGTCATCATGTACCACGTGTACCAGCGTGCGCAGATGGTGGTTGGATGGCTTGGACTGAAGATCCCCCAGACCGACGACGGAGTGCGGCTGATGCAGGCCTTTGATGAGGCCATGCCCGATACGTGGCAGGAGCCTGGCGACAGGGAACTCCACCCTGAGAATTACTCGCCTCATCATGAATGGGCGATCCCAATCATCCACCTTTTTGACACTCAAGCGGCTGGTGGTATTGGATGCGCTGATTTCTTGTCTCGTGACTTTTTCCAACGGCGTTGGATTTTGGAAGAGATGGCCATGGCGCGCGTGCCTACATTCCTAATTGGCGACGCCATCGTATCATGGAAGCAATTGTTAAAAATGAACCTTGCGATGGAGGAGTTTAAAGATTATCCCTCCAACGTCTGTCCTGCAACTACGAGGCCTCACATTCACGAGTTTCCCTTGGGAACTATCCATGCGCTATTGGATGAATTCGAAAAGAGGGCGAAGATGGCCAAGATTGAGTCTCTGAACAGTAACTCGGTAACGGGGAGTGTCACGAGCGCAGATTCTACAAATTACCAGGATTCGAATCCTAGATGATCGATGGATGCGCATAAAAAGAAAAGAAAGTTTCTCTTTTGTCGGGTCGATGAGGTTATGTTTACGTTCTTGTTCTTTGTTACGGCCGGAGGATTGTTATGTCCCTTGATGTCTGAGCCATTTTATTTTGTTTTATTATCTTTGTTAGGTAGAATACCCAATCATGTACTTGTTTTTATTCACAATTGAAGAGTCTAGAATATTGTTCTCCTGTCTGTGCGTGTCGTGCTCGGTAGATGTTGGTCAACTGCCGCCTCACGTGTGAATCCTTATCACAGCGAGTTGGGGACTCGGTGAAGAGCCCAAGCGTGCGGTAATTCTGTGACTGTGAAATGGTCCCGAGAACACGGAATGGCGATCTTCATAAATCGGTCAATAATGACGGGTTGGTTCCAGAACACAGGTACCCAACAAAGACCCCCCTTCTAACGAGATGTCCCCCCACGAAGGATGGACGCTTTTCTAGAAGACGCCTCGAAAAACGACCCAAGCCTGAACTTACCGCCAGTTCTCTTATTAAAACGGGCGCTAGTGCCAATCAAGGTCAACATACCGAACCACTTCCCCACAACAAAACCAGCTTCAACCTTGGACTCCCAGAAAAAAAAACGGTTCCGACGGCATGTTCAGTGTAACATTAGGCTTCTTTTCTCCTCTTGTTGAAACATGCTCACCCATTCCACCGGGTAATGCTGTTTTGTTTCTTTTTTCCTTATGTGGATGAACGGAATCCCCATGCTCAGCTTTCAGGCGAGAGAACTTGTGAAACAGCGTTCGTGTGCTGACGAATAGGGGATACTCCGCAAGGTACAGGACAGGGGCCCTCAGTTTTTTGTCTCTTTTCTTAGCGCGCCTTGGATTGTTGGTTCGCTTGACCGCGCTAACAAAGTGAGTCAAGTGTGAGATAACAACAGCAAGCTTTACCAGGTTGTCATGATACCACGGTAACATCACTAACTATCGTTTCCATGCCTGCACTTTAACAACCACCCCGGAGTGAGAAGGCGGTGGATAGACACGAAGTAACCTTCTGAAAAGCCCACGTGTCTTACCAAGTTTTACCATACGAATACCACACTCACCTGCGACAATTACGAATTACGATAAAACAATTTGTGAAATATGACGTACCGACTTTTCCTGACGCCAAGCCACCATTACTTTTTCCTTGAGAACGCATACGGATATGTGGTGAGACTTCCGGAATTAACCGTCTCCTTGTGGCTTATCGAAAAAGCAACTTTGGAACGCCATTTTTTTGACACGTTACACAGCTGCCTGGTAGATCGATCGTGGGAAGAGATTTCAGCTGATCTTGCATCTGCAGCTAAATCGGATTGAGAAGGTCGAGCGAGAATGTCTTTCAGCTTGATTGTGCTTATGAGAGAACAATCATTTATTTATTTCCCGATTGATCGGGTGCTTAGTTGCCATTAGACTAGTGGTGTTCTCGCGATATTGATAGCCGATAACGGAGAACACGGTTTGTCGAAAAGTGTGTTCAGGGTAGGAATCCTTCCAACCAAGAGGTATTGTAGATAATTCCCAGGCAGTCGATGTTTTGTGCTTATGAAGTATGGAATATGCTATCGGCAATAGAACAAGATTTCATTTTATCGTTAGGAAAAGTGTGCTCCGTTCATAATAACATAGTCACCTTTGCTTTAATGACGAAACGCTGGAATTTATGATCCACAACCAATACATAGCACTCAAAAAAAAGACAGTTGCTTTTCCTGAACTTGAATCTATTCTATATCCTAGTCTGTATTGTGAAAAAGCAAGGACGAAAATCCAAGGACTATCGACATTGTCCCTCCATCTCGCTGTTCCATTGTTTACAATTACAATGACAGTCGTTCCTGTCCTCCCAGAGGCACCAAACCCGGAATTGTTCCTTGCAAAAAGCAAAGTGCAAGGGCAAAGAACAAGCCCACTAGTCTTTAGTTCTTGCACGTGCCCTTGAACCCAGCCACGTAGCCCTTAGTCTTCCCCTGCGCAATAACCTTGCTACTAAAAGATTTATAACAGCTCTTATTAGGCGTCAGGGTAAAGAATTTGCACTTCTTATCAGCAGAGCATGCATCGAGGCATGTGGCAATGGTGTAGCGCTTTCCGACAAGCTTCTGGTCTCCCGACACCGAGTAGTCACATCGGACTTTGATGGTTCCCCAACACGATCCGTTCATACCGGGGCAGGAGAAAGGGTCAACGGGTTCCTTCTTGTCTCTAGCGGCCAAGGCAGTAGGCATTAACGGCTCATGGAGGGTGAGAGTGGTGAAGATACTTTTTGAAGACTTAGGCCAAACTGGAAGGTCTAGAGTCAAGGTTACTTTTTCCACGGGGTCGGTCATGGACTCCTCGGCGGATGTCTTTCCGGTGGAGGTCTCTTCGGTAGAGGTCTCTTCGGTGGTAGTGGGGATGTCGAAAGTGTATTCTGTGAACTCTGACGGGAGGGCGAATCCGGTGGTCTCAGCTTTAGCCGCGGTAGACGACACGCTGTCTGTGGCCCATGGGTTCGAAGCCAAGGTAGTCTCGCTGGAATCTAGAACTCTGGCATCATCTCCAGGTTCGCCTGCGGCAGCGATGCTGGCCAGGACAAGAAGGAGGATCGAATATGCCATCATCTTGAGACGTAACAGTGGTTGATAAGTAGGGGGAAATGATTCAGCTCGGTGAGAATGGAGTGGAAACTTGTAGTTATATATCTTGATGATTCTATGCAGCTAATGTCATTACCACCGTGCTAGATCATTAGTTAAGGAAAACTCACCAGGAATACTTGTTGTGGTAGTTCTATTGTTGAACGTTGATTGCGGTAACAACTAAGACTGGTAGAATGTGCTGAGGTTTGGCTCTCAAGAAAGTCGGAAGCAGAGCCTGTATCCATATATATAGGAAGCAGGGCGATGTTTCGTAGGTGATGTGGCATGGATATACGGCCTTGATTCACAAACTGGTGGTAGGTCTGTGAAACCGACCCGGCTGATTTCGGTGCAGTTTCACAGCTACAGCTGCTGTTGCTCACGAATGTGACCGGAGCGAGCAAATAAGTAAAGGACCTGGACGCATGCTGAGAGTATCTCAATATACTTGCAGCTGGTAATTCGGCCGACATCTGTCTTAATCACTGCGATTGCGATGGAAGTGAATATGCTCTGGTCTGTTCGTGACACTACAGACAGGAGCATTACCCAAGGCTATAAAACCCAGGTCCCGCCGCATATTCTTGGAGAATTATACAACTCAACAATCTATATATCCGCCACCGTATCGATACCAAGTTCACAGTCAAGCTCCTCTTCGACCGCAATGAGCGAACACAACAGGAATATCCAAGCTACCTCCGGCTCTGAGGAATCAACTGTCATGAGCGACCACGACGACAACAACATCCAGGCTGCCTCAGTCTCTGGAGAGTCAACCGTCATGAGTGACCACAGTAATAACATCCAGCCTTCCGCAGTCTCCGAGGAGTCAAGCACCCAGGTGCCCGACACACCTAGCTCGTCTGATGCCGAATCTGACTCCGAATCCGAATCTTCCGACCCAGGCCACGCCAACGCGCCCCCTCCATACCAACATCCCCACAACCACCATTGTCATGCACCCCACCATGAGGATGTCCATTTTCACCAGTGGCAGTGCTGTTGCTTTTCTTTCCACCCGCCCCAGAGCCTCAGCGATTTTATAGAGGACGGCACGAATGTGCAGGAAGAGAGGACTCGACTCTTGGGGGAGTTGCACCAGGCGAAGCAGCTACTAAGATCCTATGATATCAATCAGGGAGAGTTTCACGCTGTGCTCGCCGAGTATGTGGCTATTAAGCATGAGATGTTGAAGCTTGAGATTAGGGAGCATTGTGTTAGACGGGGTTCGATTTCGAGATTTGACGTGGCTAATCAGATAATATTTCATTAGTTAGAAATCTTCAAACTTGATCGGCCTCCGTGGGAATATTGAGATATGGTTCAATAGGGGAGAAAAAGTCTGCTTTCTACTCTGAATTGAATTCACATGACTCTGCCTGATCCTTAGGACTTGAACCTTAAACTCAATTTCATTGACTCCATTCTCAAATTTCTCGTGTCTTGTGACGGCATATGCTTTTGAGAACTATCTTACCAGGCATCTCCTGGCGGTTCTAGAATTGCGTAGAACAAATGGCATGGACAATATGAGTCACGATTTCGGAAAGCTTCCTGGCGAGGGATCCTGTTTGGGGATCGGACAGCGATAATGTATCTGAGGCCAGTCGGAATATAACCGAGTCCTGAACAAAGAGTAAAGCTAGAATGTCAGTAAGAACATGATATCCAGCTCTCCTCTGAACGCTGCATTATTCAGCCTTTTACAAGATGTCTGAACTTGTTTCGGCGTCCCGTTCATTCTCTTGTCCAAGTCTATGAGGTACTTACTACCTTGCCTAATACGCGGAACTTGGACACAACCATAAACCGTAGGCATATTAAGTTTCTATCATGCAATGGGGTCATATTCACATTCGTAAAAAATGTACTAAGCTCAAGAAATCTCGTCGACGTCTATTCTTCCAGCCACTCAGAGCCCTGAAAGATAAGCAGGTCAAAACTTACGGAGGGCTTCATCACCAATCAAACATCTGGCACTGCCAAATACGTTGAAGCATTTTGTGAGAAAGAATGCGCAGCAAGATTTTCGAGTCGCCTTACTGATTAAGTTTGCATGGCAGTGCCTATAAAATCCCCCCCCCCCTCCTCGACCATCCTTTCTTTCTCTTCCTTTCAACCCATCTGTTCATTTCCCACTGCTGTTCATTTACTTGAGCCACGTAATCTATTACTTGACTTTCCATCAATTGCCTTCACTACTTTCTATTCATCAGTCCTTGATCACTAAGTTCATTGTATCAAGTCTACTCAACCATCTATCACTTTAACCCACCGTCAATCCCATTCTATCCGCCCAGGTCCGAAACGTACCAAGACAGCCATATTCGACTCCTTGCTTACCTCATTTATCCTTCATCGCCCGATTCTATCTTCTACTTGACCGGAGTTCACACCCGCATCCTAACACCAAATCAACCGCAAACATGGGTGTCAGATTCCCCAAACCTTCTCTCAACCTTGGCCGAATGGCTAAGACTTCCCGAGCCTACGAGGTCCCGATCAGATACTTGGATTCGACAAACTACAATACATTCCTCGATCCAGCCTACGACGACGTCCATGAGCCCGTGACAGGACTCATGGTTCCGAAGATGCTGATGACTGACGACGAGATCATGAGAGAAATCCACCTTGAGGCAAGGATGCTACAACGGGTCAACGAGTATTTCAAGACCCAGAACAAGGCTGGCGTCAAGGGGATCCCTAACTCTCGAAGCCTCAAGCTGAAGGAACTGGATTTGGCGCGCCGACTTGAGCCCATTTACGACCTGGACAAGTTCCCCGATGACCCCTATCCTTTTGAACAAGATTGGATCGAGAAGCAGGGTGCCCTCACTATTGTGAGAAAGGAGTTCACCACCTACGCGACGCAGATGCTGGCCGCCGGGCCTACGAAACCGCTGAAGAGTTTTATCGAGCTGACTCTCGGCAAGGAAGCGCTCCAGAAGGAAATCGACCACTTTTGGTGTTGGGGCAACCCTAACGGGCTCCTATACGATCAGGACTCCTGGGATGCCTACAATGAAAGGATCAAGCGCGATAATGAGGAATGGAAGCTGAGGAGGGAGGCGGAGACCCCTGCCGCGGTCATCCAGCCTTTCGTGGAATACAAAAAGTTCGAGAAGTATACTGCCCATGAATGCACGAAGGAGGAGTTGGATGAGATTAAGCAACGTCGTGAGGAGACACTGGGCATGGGCACGCCCTCCGAGAGAGCTGCCCGTTGCTACCTATTCGACCTCATCGACAGTCACCCTTCGGCTCTCGAAGCCCTCAAGAAACAAGCCGAAGACAATGAGGAGGCGGCAAAACACTTGAAGTGGCTGTTCGAGCAAAAGGCGGGTCAAGACAACAAGAAGGGTGAGTCAGAATCGGACATGGCAGAGAGTACTTCTAGCAACGGGGCGACTTCCGAGCAGGAAGAGATGATTCGCCAGATGTACGCTGTCTCTGTCGGGGGTTGCGACGAACCCTTCTTCGAAATCGAACGTTCGACTCCCAGCCTTCAGCCGAACTACCATCCTGCCGGCAAGACATCCTGTCCCATGGAAAAGCTCATCGACATTTAATTGCGGCAGGGATGGCACGGCCTACTCTTCGGAACGTCTGGCCTTTGGCTACGATGGATGCCTGCCTACCTCAAACCTAAATGTCCTCCTTCTCTTTTCTACCTCGACCCACAAGGGCGGAGCTTCCATCTCAAAGTTAGATTTTAACTCAGCAAACCTTGTTCTTCACGACATCACGATTCCGATTCTTACACATACACATCAATAGTCTGGGCACCCAAGCGTGACCCCTCTACACAAAAATCTTGAGACACAAAGATCTCAGGCCTCACTATTCTTGCTTTGAGACCACGCACAACACAAAACAACATATTCATTATCATCGGTTGGGAGCGTTGCTAAGCTCGGGAGCACTCGGGGTCACACATTCAGACCCACTGTTTTCATCAGATCAAGACATATTTTATTGCCTGGCCTTGCAAAACAACATCACTTCTGTGTAAATAGCATGAACGAGATCAATTCTTGTTGTTGCATTCTATTGTAGGATGTATTATCTATCAATCTATACTACCATTATATCCACCTCAGTTCCTTTATCGTGATTGCCTGATTCCTTGTGACTTCTAGTATGTCCTTTGCATCAAACACTCATAGTGCCTGAAAAGTTTAATTCATGATGAAAACTTTATCCCGAGGCACCAACACTCAATTGACTTAGTAAGTGTAGACCTGCTCAGGTCCAAGGTTGCCATAGTCTCCAGAACCGAAGGGGCTTGAAGGAGTATCCTTCTGTCCATTAATGTCTGCAACACCAAACCAAGCAAGGACCTTGCCCTTGACGACAGTAATAACAGCGAAAGCAGGACCAGGTTCAGTGACATAGCCCCAAGAGACAGTCAGGTTAGACTTGTCGTTGCAGGGTTCGTTAGTCCAACTCTCGGTAGCAGCATCAGACCCAGGATCGCGGATGATAGTGCAGTGCTCAGTCTTTCCATCACCCTCGATGACGAAGTTGTAGTCGCAACCTTCTTCATCTGCATCGCAGTAGCGAGTGAGGTTCTTGATGGTCGCGGTCTTGCCCTTGATGGGTGTGGGGTCGGGGTAGGTGGTTTCATCGGGGCCATGACC
>JAALXH010000069.1:0-12720 GCA_012977735.1 Fusarium tanahbumbuense | reverse complement strand
GTTATATATATATACTTTTATACAGGTTTTATTACCAGGTATTTAAGTCCACCTAAACCTTAGGGTAATAAATAAGATAAATTAAAGTTTACACATTTCCAACCCTTGCAACCTGTCCTAGTCAGGCACTCCACCTGGAACATCAATATTCCGTCCCCAAAGGCCTTTCCTTGACATGAGCCGTTAGTACGCTGATATAGCAGGGGGGCCTGTCATAAGCCTAGCACTTACAAACCAGCCAAGCGAATATCACGGCCCTAACAGTCGGTCAGCCAGACCTTTTGCCTCACGGCTACGACCACGACCACGACTACGACTACGGGCTACGACCCGATAATACTGCAAAAATAACTAATGGGACTGTCTTTAGAGGGCCTGGGAATGTTTTGGCCTAGCGGATGCTAAGGGCTCATATGGCGCCCCGACCGCGACCATATCAACAATATTCGAGAGTTACCTAGCACTTGGCTCGCGCCAAGCTAGACCCCCTACTGATAGTCTACAAGAGTGCTTCGAAGTCGATAATGAGAAACCTCAACACGACCTGCAACGTCGCGGGATGAGAGTACCGGGATAAGGAAGGCCTTGCTAGATGTGAATGCAGGTTAGGGATTCTAAATCCCACAAATAAAGGAGGGAAATATACAAGACGTCCTTATGTTTATACTTATTGGTTTTTCCTTCTGGCTAGCCCGGTTTTCCAGTATGGAGGCTCGTTGTGCAAGAGGTCCAGTGTTTCAAGAGTGCAGGAATGTCGGATTCCTCACTGTGCCACCTTGTGATGCTATATCATTACATTGTATAGGGCTTAGGTCTCTTTTCCACTGGTTTCCCAAGCTTGTCAAAATAATTCACTTCTTCGTTCAGTTGAACAAGTTTCCGGTGACAGCAACCAATGCAGACTTGATTCACCAGGAACTCGCCATCCTACGATCTTTCTGTCAGATCTAGGATTTTTCTCAAGAAAGTTTTCTATCAGATTTGGTTAACCTTGCTCAAACTCACTCTTACACAGATGTAGAAAGATCAGAGAATATAATTATACACAGTCAAATCGAACGTCGTCGGCCCCGCCTAAAAGTATCTGGCTTTTCGTCAAACACGCAAAGTGTGCTTGAGTTACACCATGCTCCGCCAGAAGCCGTAGTTGCATACGCATCCAGTCTCGTTGAGCTTCTGGTACTGACGAAGTGCTGCACGCCACATATAGGGGCCAAATGAGCGAAAATCTCCCAGTGTGTGTCGAGCTGCTTTGTTTGGTCCCAGACCAGCTCGTTCTCTCCTGCTTTATCCCTCCACTTGTGGCAGCAAGCTTTATCTTTGATAAGTCGTGCCCCATAAGAAAAGGGACGCTTGCGCATATGTCGTTTACCAACTCTATGCTGCTTCCCTCAGGTTTCCTCCCTTCATTAAATTCGTTCGGGTCCATCAAGATAGACATCCAAGAGGTTGTACGGAGGAGTACTGACTGGACAATGAGCCGTGACACACGATAGAAATTCCAAACGCGAGCAGTGTAGAAGTCTGGGTATCTATGGACCTGACGTGGAGTGAATTTTGAGCTTGTCATGTTATCAATATTCATAGCAGCGGAGTAGGACCAGGTCGTGGGAAGAGTGCGTGCCCAATCTGCAATCTCACGATCTAGGGCCCTAGCACTATAAAATAGATTCTCAACGTCGCCTTTGCTAGCGCCCTGCTTTTGAGTGAACAACCAGTTGCTCCGGTACTGGAGGTTAGGTATTTTGGCCGCCTTTGAAATGAGATGATCTTCCGGACTCTTGTGTGAAGATGCGGTCACATCTGATACAGAGAAGATTTCATCAATCGGCCGACATATTTGCATATGACCTAAGATCTGTCGTAGGTCATCATTAGCATTATGTCTTTAGGATAGAGAAAATACTCTTACAACGCTTTTCCGAACAAACATAAACATGCTGCGTGATAGGGTTGAGTGTATTTCACTGGTGCTACGAAACTTGACAAGAGCCGCGGCTCCGTCAACATGGGTTCCCCATGACTGTGTTATATTTGGATCTTGGAGCATAGTCTTGCGTGGTTATTAGTTTGTGTAGTCGGAGACGCCGTGTTTTAGAGACTGAATAACTAACCTCATAGCCACTAAGAAGAAGAATGGCATATAATGTCTGGTCGTTTTCCACTTCTATGGGATCTTGAATAGCATTTCCAATTGCTTTAATGGCTTGGATGTATCGTTTCCTGGATAGCAGAGCTGCTTCTTGCATCAGCTTTGTAGAAGCAGCGTATGATATTGCCTCTGTCGCTAAGCGTATGGCTGAGCCCGGATCGCTCCTGGAGTAGAGATTTGGCAGCTGTGAGTGAAGAAAGCGTACGGGATCTTTGTCCGATAGAGTTTCCAATGTTGTGTGATAGAAGTGGCACACCACCACATCTTGCATTGGTGGGAACCGTCCATCAACCGGGGTCACGCAATTACCGTACATCCATGTTGAAGCCCTTGCAAATAGAGGGGATAGTGATGTATTGCTTGCTGATATAGAATCTAAGCCCCGGTTGCGTGTATCCCATTGACGGAATCTGGCCTGTGTTCGGGTAGTCTCGTCACGGAACATGAGATCCGATTGATCTCGGTACCCAATACATATCTTCTCCGTCTTTACGCAGCGTGAACATGCAGGGTGCATCTCATCGCACTTTTCATCTGTCAGCAATGTTTAACTGAAGCTGGGGCGGTGTTTCTGGCATACCCTTTTATGCAATTTCCTAAAGAGCCTTGTATAAGAATGCAATGTCGTAAAAAAATGTTTCGGCTGGCTAGGAACTTACCGGCAGTTTTCGCACCCCCGACTGGGTTTTCCGCAGTACACCATTGACGATTGTGAAGCAAGGTAGGTCGAAATGAGCGGTAAGGAAATATGCAGAAGAGCACCCAGATTTTAGTGTTGTAATTTTAGCTCTCGTGCTATCGACCCACCCACCGACTAAGCCTAAGGAACTCTAATAGAGTTCTTTTTCGTGACCACCAATCATAACCTCATGAGCTTATTACGTAAGGATCGCGACCACACGAGCAGTAGGTGTGCAACTAGCTATGCGGATACGATCCCTTATATAAGCCGGATATGTGTATTTATGTGTATAAGAGACAGAAAAAGAATTTCCTTGAGACATGTATTTCCTCCTAACAAAAGACCTAACCATAGATGCAAACCCTGGCCCTAATAGCACCCCTGATTTATTTAATATTATTTAATATGCGATGTAGCTCCAGTCATTTTCGCACATGGTTCTTCCCCCATGTAGTAATGTGCGACCCCACGCATGTGTCACGTGCCGCATGATTCACGACGGTCAACGTAGGGCCGAAGACGGCGCTTTAATAACCCAGTCACTCCATAAATCGAAAGACCCTTTGCCTGTGCCCGCTCCCGGTTGCGATTACCAACACAAGGACAGCCAATACCAAAGTTGGTAATAACCCAGCCTGATACGTTTTTCTACAATGTCCACCCAAAAGGCATTACCGCCGCGTCGGCGACGAAGGACTCAACTAGCGTGCAATCCCTGCCGTGCTCGCAAGACTGGCTGCGATGGGCGCCGGCCAGTCTGTACTTCGTGCAGCATGAAAGCATTGGGAGACCAGTGCGCCTACCAGGAGAGAGCCTCAAGCTCAAAAACCCTGTGAGTCTCTGCTGTTTGGATGGCCCCTTCCTGACCTCTCGCAGAACTCTTTCCGACGTCAACAGCCGACTTCAAAGCTTAGAAGTAAAAGTCCGAGGGGATCCGAACCTGCGCCAGAATGTCTCTGGTGCCTCCCTAGCGTCTGGCAGTATTTAGTTCCTGTATTTGGCCAATGTCTCTACAAGGCTGACCTGAGCTGTAGCCGCAATTCCAGTTCCTTCGAAGCAAAGCGTGATGCATCAATCGCATGACGCGGAGGAGGGGATTGTATACGGCCCATCCTCGAACATTTCTTTCCTTCAGGAGGTAATCCAACTACAAGACCCTGAGATGGACACGGTACAACCTTCCCAGTCAACAACTTGCCCCAAGGAAAGAACCATGCCAGACCTCCTAGGCTTCACTGTAGTCCAGTCGCCTAGCCTCGCTCATGGTGTGGATCCTATCTCACTCCCGGAGCGTCAGTTTGCAGACGCGCTTTTTCGTTGTTTCTGGGATTTTATACACCCAGTCTTCCCTATATTGCATCGACCGTCCTTTGCTACCATGTACGACCATTTATGGCAGCAAGTCATGCCTTCAGCTTACCATTACAAGCAAACGAATGATGACGTCGTCTTTCATGCGACACTCAACATGGTCTTGGCCCTTGGATGCCAACGTAGCGAACAAATTCCTTCAGCGCAGAGAAACCAGTTTGCCGATTCATTTTACAGACGATCTCATCGGCTGATTTCTATCGAGACCCTTGATTTCTCATCATTACAAATAGTGCAACTGCTTCTTCTACGAGCGATCTATCTGCATTACACGACATATGCCGATCGTTGTTGGAACATGGTTGGTGTTGCTCTGAGAGTGGCGCAGGGCCTCGGCTTGCACTTGGAGCAGACCGCCTCGTCTAAAAACCAACTAAAACGAGAAATGAGGCGTAGAGTTTGGCACAACTGTGTTGCTTTGGATCGGTACCTTCCATGGCATCCATGGACCTTCATAATCCACTGACTGTTTTCAGGCTCTCAGCTACGACTTTTGGCCGGCCCGTCCTTCATTGCAGGCCGCATGCTATTCCATTGCCTAAGCCTATTGATGACGAATACCTATCAGAATTCGATGAAGGCTGTCAACCTGAGAACTCTCCATCTCGCATAGCCTTCTTCATATACAACATGAAGCTATTCGACGTTCTGGACGAGATTCTGCGCAAATTCTACTCGCATGGGTACCAAAACCTAGCCCAGGATGGAACAGTCACATCTTCTCAGTATCTGAGCGATGTTCCTAGGTTATGCTCGGAATTAGACCAATTTGTCGAGGGTTTGCCTGGTCATCTTAAAGCTGACCGTGACATGGGAGCTGTTGAAGATGAATCTGCAAGTTGCTTCCATATGCAAGCCATGATTTTGAAATCGAGGTATAATACAACCTGAGCCGTAGTGGAGCAGCTCTCACTATGGATAGGGTTTTGTACATACGGCTTCTGCTGCTACGGCCCTCGCTTCTCATCGAAACACGACGAAGCGTTTCGAATCAACGCTCAATCAACAACAATACGACTCGTTCTCTTCAAAGGTCCTATCTCAGGGAAATAAATCGTTTATGCGTATCGACTTGCCATGAAGTCCTCGAGGAGGTCCATCGAAACCTGGGTAGCTTAAGACAGACTTCAGCATGGCACACGTTGCTGTGTAATGCCCCTCCCACCCTTCGGACGTAGAGCTCTACGTACAATCGGAAGCTTACATGTGTATAGTTACTTTCGGAGCTGCGTCAACCCTTCTCGCCGCTAGTCTCTGCCCTGATTTGGAAGTCAACTTGGATCATGACCCCGCTAAAACTTCCTGGGAGAGAGCCTTGCAAATATTCGAGTTTCACAAGTCACACGTTGAATCTGCAGCAAAGGGCATAGAAGCACTGAGAAGATATCGCCTGCGATTTTCCACATTTGCGAAAAAAGGTAAGTCAAGATATTCGCGGTAAAATAAGATAAGCTAGGCGCAATTATACAAGATCCTGATGGTTTTATAGATCAGTCCGTCGACTCCAACAACGGCCAAATCGCTGGTCCTATATCCTTCGATGCTGCTTCCGCTGTCGATGAAAGCTGGCTGACAGGAATGGTAGAGGACTTCAATGAATTTTTCACCTCAGACTCGCTTGAGCAAAGCTGGCTCAGCTCTCAAGGCATTGATTGGGTCATGCAATAATGTAGCATAAATCAGGCACAACTTTTTGAGGAGCCGGGTTTCATTAACAATACCATGTCATTGCTTCGTTGGAACATGTCCTTAGTATCCTTCTACAGGCTAAGCAACTCCAATAGTTTCTTCGCAAACACTTCGGGAACAATCATATAGCCTAGATGGCCGCCAGGAATCCTCAGAACTTCCTTGCCTGTCTGTCCGGCGATGGCCTTGATTGGACCCACACCTGGCCCATCGCCGCTATCCTCTCCCGCGACGAGGATCAACCTCTCTTTCGCTTTGACAAGGGCTTCAACATCAATTGGGGCGCTGGTGTACTGTCTCAGCTCAAATTCAAACCAAAAGAGGCAATTTGCGCGGATCTCGTCGCCGCGTTTTGCATCCATGCAGTAACGCATCATATTTGAATCAGGGCCCTCGGACAGACCCAAGGTGAAGGCCTCCATGGCTGCATCGGGACCATAAGCTCTAAATATGCTATAGACGTGGTTGATGAGTCCGTAGGCCTGCAGCTGGAACTGCTGGGGAAGAACGGAGAAGGCGGGAGGCTCGTGTGCAATAAGCGTTGCCACACACTTGGGATAACTGGCCAGCAGCTGTTGGGCAACGACGGCGCCGGACGAAGTTCCGAAGACTATGGCGGTCCCGTTGCAAGAAAGGTGCACGATCAGTCGCTGGGCATCGTCGGCGTCGGTCTGCAGGCGGTGTTGGAAGTCTTGCTGGCCGACGAGAAAGCTTTGTGAGTATCCGCGGCGGTCCCAGCACACAACAGTGAAGTGGGCGGCGAGAAATCGGGCAGAGGGGTGGAAGACGCTGCCCCGGCCGTCGGCACCGGGTACGAAGAGGAGAAGGGGACCGTCCGAGCCGAATGTCTCGTAGTGGAGAACGGCGCCGGGAACGATGAGCTCAGGCATGGTTGCTGTGAGGGAAGAAGGATAGAGGGAGAAGAATAATGGAGAGACACAAAGGGCACTGGTAGCGTTCTTGCCGAGCGAAGCAGTTCTGCCCTTTGACAGTGGTCAGCCCGCCCATAATATATCTCAAATACGGCAAACTGAGGTTTTTCTCCCCGAGATGCTGGGGAGATAAATCGTCATTCACATATCTGGAACTTGGTTCCTTGGAGCGTCGGGGAGATAAGGAGTGATTCCTATTGGCTGGAATGATCTCTCCATTTTGCCCTCCCAGCCCCAAAGCCGAGCCCTCCGAGGAGGCCTACTGTACCAAATACCACTGGTAATGGCATCCAGTACCACTTTTCGTAACCCGTGTATTTTCCTCTTTTAGATTTTTGGGGATTTAGGTTGTAATATAAGAATATTTAGTCCATATGCCCTCTCTAACTTCCTAGGGCCCCTAGCGCTAATTCCCTATTACTGTAAATAGGAAGTATCTTTTATATTGCAAAAGGATATATTAGAAACTTAATTGTAATAAATATAATTTAGTAGTTTTAGCCCTAAGTATTATTCACAGACGATTGATCATAAATCGGCCACCAAATTAGAGAATTTCGCTTAAATTTTTAGGTTGAATCGTCTGAGGCTAGATTAGGCAGCTAATTGGTTAAAAATAACCCCAACCCCACACTTGGGGTTAGCTAGCGTCAGCTTAGGGTTAGCGTAACGCATAGGAAAGGGGATTTCAATTAACAGAGGAAAACAACAAGACTATTTCTCTCTTTACTTTCTGTTATCGAGATAAAGGAGGTAATATCAAGCAGTAATGGAGGACATCATACAGCTTAATCAGGACTATCAAATACTAATCTGCCAGCTATATCAAGCAGCCGTTCAACCCGGCAGCAGCATCGAGACCCATTTTCGACAGAAGCATCAGCTGAAGGGCCAAGTACTCAAGGACATTAAAGACTACTACAGCACACTTAAACTAGCTAACCCGAAGCTTACTATAACCCCCGAAGATAACAGTCAAGCAATTAAATATCTTGCTATCTCAAAGGGGTATAGCTGTAATGCATACCAGTATCTTACTATTGCACAAGATAATACCATCCATTATTAGCGAGAGGCAGGGCATAGTATAGCAGCAACAGCAGCAGCAGCAACAGCAAAAGAGGAACAATAGACTAAGGTAAAGCTACAGACGTAGATAGGAGGAAGGTACGTATACTACTGGATTGTTTAAGATAACAGCAACAGCAATAGCCCATCCGATACAGCTAATACAGCTAATACTACCAGTCAAAGCGCTATGGATAAGGTCATTACCGCAAGTCAGGCTCAATTAGAAGAGGAAGATGCCGTACAACTACAAAAGGGTAACTTAAAGGAAGATATGGACCGTAACTCATCGTGGGTTAAAAGGCTAGGCTAGGTACGACATTTTAGCTCCCGGGACTTAACTAGCATTCACAATGCAGCCCAGTGGCTACGGGCGAGGGCAGCAACGGGCAGACGGGCTATAGCACAAGACGATGAAGAAGCAATCCGTAAACAACTATTGCTTAGCCAGCTTAGACAGAGCTTTAATCGTAAGGTAGAACGTTGCTGCTGGCAGCTTAACAGCGTGCCGACCAAGACGCTGCAGTAGCTCGCTAGCATTTCACCAACAGCTGCGTCCGGTCAACCGTTCAGTCGCAAAGGCAAGGAGGCATCGATAATCAAATACAAGTCTATCGGTCACCGTTACTTAGGCTTCTGCTGGAAGGCATATCGTATCGGGCGTGAGGAAGCGCTTGAACACTGGGCCGTTCACTTTACGGATAAGCAGTAGAGTCTACTACAGGATATTACAGACGAGCTTAAAACAGACCGGATTCTAGGCAGCCACAATAGCAGTTTCTTTAGCAGCCGAGAGAGACAAGCTAAGGATAAAGACAAAGATAAAGATGGAGACGAGGACGAATATCAGGATGACGGTAATAGTAATGACGGTGAGCAGGGGGATGAAGGCATAACTAGCCCGCTGCAGGATCCGCTAGATCGAGCCGTATTCCGGTTTATCGTAGCTTCAATTAAAACTCGTATCAGCGGAAATACATACACGAATTCACTACTGTGCTTCTATGCAGCACTAGGCATCAACCAATACCTACTAGGCTATTTAGAGCTACATTTGTATACTAGTATGCTAGCCAGTATACTATAGTGGGCCCAGCTATTCTTTTTAGAAGCTATATTTAAGAATCAGCCAGTAGATCAGAATAAGGTCAGGGTAAAGGCCGTATTAACATTTCAAAAGGAACATACATCATAGATATGTACAGGCACTCACAGCGTCATAAGTAAAATTATCGGATAGATAGTATACAGAAAAGGGTATCAGCAGAAGAACGGGGGGCAGCCGTTAATACAATGGTCCAACAACGAAGAAGGCTTATTTCACATGGGCAAGCACATCAGCATCGAGGACTTCACCCGCACACTGCGCGACGAGGTTACTGAAGCAGAGAGGCTGCTAAAGGGGCTATTCGGTGGGGTGTGGCCAATAGTCAGTAAGAAGATCAATATAGATCGGATCGTCAACAATATAATACGGCTCAGGGCAGGTCAGTTATTCGCAAGTAACCCAAAGAACAAGTAGCTAGAGGCTAGACCAGCAAAGGTAATGCAACTAATAGAAGCATCGATATGGGATAGCGCAAGGGTCCGGTGAAAGCAGCAGCGTGTCAGGAAGTAGCTTCGCAACTTGCAGCTACTTCGAGAAACGCTACTCGTGCTCGTACATACGTGGGGTAGGCTTCCGGGAAGGGGACCGGAAATTACAACGTTGCAGCACTGCAATTCGTAGCAGCTAATCCAGAATGTGTTTATACTAGACGGGCAGGTTATAATCATAACCAATCGAGACAAGATAAAGGCAATCCGCAATAATAGCCAGAAGGTAGCACGGTTTATCCCCGACTAGATCAGGCAGATAGTAGTAGCATATATCGCATAGCTACTTCCAACCAAGAGGGTACTACAGCGGGAATATCAGATTAACAAGCCCCGTAGGGAGCAGCTTAAATATATATAGAGGGATAGCAGCTCATCAGTATAGGAGACCAACCAGCTCAGCAAGAAGCTTACTCACGTCATACAGGCCGGGATAGGGGTCAGATTAGGGGTAGGACAATATCAGGCAATTACAATCGAGATAGGGCAGAGGATTCAAGGACTTGTAATAAGGCAGCTGGAAGGTAAGATAGAGGATAAGGATAAGGATAAAAACGTCAAGGCCAATCCGATTACAGGTAAGCCGGTTAACTATGGAGGAAGCTGGAATATCATATAGGATCTACAGTCAACACACAGAACACAGATTGCAAGGCAGCACTACGCCGTACACATCGGCTTCCCGGGTAAGCTGCAGCCGGAGATAATTACAACGTTCAAGGAGATCAGCAAGCTGTGGTATCAGTTTTTGGAGAGTGTAGGAGAAGGAAAGGGGAAGAAGGCACCGAAACGCAAGCAGGGCAGTCAGAGTCAGAAGACCGATAATATACAGCAGCAGCAACAACAAGAAGAAGAGGAGCAGCAGCAGCAGCAGCAATTCACTAACAGTCTAGCCCAGATGACTATAAGCAGCAGCAAGAAGCAAAGAAAGAAGACTACTCAGGAGGAAGAGAAGGCACTAGCTCAGAAAAAGAAGATAAGTAAGAAGAAAAAGAAGAAGCTAGAGGACAAGATGGCAAATGGGTTACAAAAGCTGCTTAGACCAAAGGCAACTTGGCAATCCGACAAGCAAGCCAAGAGCATGCAATCAATCATAGCACTCAAAGCAGATTAGATAGCAATTAACGTACTACCAACAGGGGCTAGTAAGAGCATACTGTTTATACTGCTGGCCATAATGCAGAATACAGGTACAAGCATCGTAGTTATACTGTTTATTGCACTAATAGATAACTTAGTTACAAGAGCAATAGATATAGGAGTTGACTACATCCGATATAGGTTATCGATAAGTTCAGGACAAGAGGGCATGCCGAGGGCAGCACGGTTAATCATCGTTAGTATTGACATTGTATTAAGCACTAAGTTTTCCAGGTACATTAACGGGTTATTATATATAGGGCTACTGCAGCAGATATTCATAGATAAATGTTACACTGTTATTATAGATATTAGCTACTATACTAAGCTTAGTAAGCTAGTAGGCTTACATTGGTTTAGCTACCTGTTAATACTGCTTACAGCAACACTACCTATTGTACTAGAGAACTAGTTCTGCAGCAAGATACTAGCAAAGTTAGCAATTATAGTAAGGGATTAGACAGTCAAGGTAAACTACCGCTACAAGGTTCAGCAGGTTAAGCCTAGGTATAATACTATTGAGAATCACATGGTTAAGGTAATTAAGCAACTAGATCAAGATATAACAGGCTATCAGAAGGGGGTTATATACTGCTAATCTAAGAGTTAATGCAAGGTAATTGCTAATAAGATCGGCTGTAGGTTTTATTACAGCAGCATAAGCAAATAGGACCATCATAAGGCCCAAACAATATAGGCAGAGGGCTGCAATACAAGCCAATAGATTGCAGCAATAACCGGGTTAGGGATAGGCATTAATATTGAGAGGATTGTAGCTGTTATTTATATAGAGAAGCCGTATGGGCTAGTTAACTTTGTGCAGCAGATTAGCCAAGGAGGGCATTGGGTAGGCGAGGTAGTGCAGTCCGTTATTATATACGATAGACAGCTGCAACGAGAGGATCAGCATTGCAGCTTTATAGATAATATAAATCAGGCCTAGATAGAGGCATTTATATTAATACCGGGATATTAAAGGGCCATAATATCAGCGTTTATGGATAGAGTAGGCCGCAAAACATATACAGATGTAGATAGGGCTACGCTTTGTGATCAATATAAGCTGCTTTAGTGTAAAAGTAATAGTAGTAAGGGTATAGGTAGGGTTAAGGAGGTTATTAGAGTAGAGAGTAAAGGAGAGAGTAACGGAGAGAGTAACAGAGAGAGTAAGGGAGAGGGTAACAAAGAGAGTAACAGAGAGGGTAACGGAGAGAGTAACGGAGAGGGTAACGGAGAGAGTGACAGAGAGAGTAAGGAAGAGACTAATAGAGAGGTCAGTCAAGATAAGGAGAGCAATAGCAAGAGTAAGAGCAAGAGTAATAAGATAAGGAGGGGTAGGAGGATTTAGAAGGCATTCGGTAAGGAAGAGGGTACACAGGTCAGAACGCTTTTCCGATAGCTAGACAATGTCGCAGAGGAGTGTCCGGTGTATCACGTCCAACGTCATCAGAAGGGACTAGAGCTAAGGGAAGTCCCAGATAAGCCGCAGCATAAGAAGGCCGGGCAGTGGTGTAAGACAGTAGCAGAGGAAGGGTACAATACAGCACGCAGGGCGATCAGGTTTAAAGAGCTATCATACTGCTTTATATGTAAGCTGCCGTTAGACTGGTGTAAGGAAACGCGGGATAAAGAGGGCAAGTGTGTATATAAGGATAAGCTACTGCTAGTAGTGTTAATAGGCTTCAGGAGCTGGCAAGTCAGAGATATAGTTAAGGCTGAGTTTGGGGTTAATGTGGAGGATAGGAAGGTATTTTATTGCTAGCTAGGGGTTAAAAGGCGGTTTCACGGGATAAAGGGGATAAATGCACATGCTATATGGGAAGCAGTTATTTGGGAGATATATAAGAATAAAAGGTAGCTATAGGGTAGTTATAGAGATTATAATAAGGATATATTACTATAAGAGGGGTTAATAGCAAGAGAGAGAGAGAGAGAGAGAGAAAATCAAGGGGTATAGGGTAAGAAGAGATATTAAGAATAATTAGTAGATATAAGGTAAAGAGACAGAGAAGAAGATAAAGAGGTAAGTAAGTAAAAAATAGTATAGTAAGAAGAAAAGAGAGTAAGATAGTAAGAGAAGGGGAGAATAA
>JAALXH010000068.1:0-77306 GCA_012977735.1 Fusarium tanahbumbuense | reverse complement strand
GAAAAACCTCTATATACTAAAGATAGTTTAAAATTAATATTATTAAATTTAATACTATATTCTACTTATATTAATCCTTAGTTAAACCTAACAACATAGGGTTACGTCCTGGAATTATTTGCCTATTAAAGTCCTTATTTATACAGCTATTACCTTTATTAACTTATGAAAATGCATGACTATGTATAAGCACAGGATAATCCTTATTGAACTCGATAAGAAGAACATCTCTTGGCATCCACTACGTTATTACAGACAGTAGTATAGTACTTGGATGCTTCCTTCTTATTAAATTGGACTGTTGAGCCGTCGAGTCAGATCCCTGCCATCGTTGCTCTCTTCTCAGGCATAGTACTGGCAAGCATCGATTACCATATGTAAGCTTGCGTACGCTCCTATATCTTGTTCTAGATAAAGCTAGATGGAAAGAAGGGCCAGTGCCGTAGGCCATGGTGACGGAGGGATTCCGTCCGCGGGGTGATTTCATACCCATGAACATCTCTCCCATTCCGTCTCCCGACGTGCAATTGCCGGCTAGATCTTCTCACTTGGACCGGGTGTGACAGATGATGCGCTGCAGAGACTACAAGTGTGCGGACGCAGCGTCATTTGGTTTGTGGCTTCATCGCTACTTCGGCACCAGGCGATTGTGGACCGGGAGAAGGAAGTTGCTCAGCCCGTTTCTGCTCTTCCGTGCCAAAGTAATGGGCACATCCCACTTGCCCGTTGTTGAAGCCTGTCGTATCTATTACATAACCGCGATCGGGCCTGCGTCCGAATTCGAGGTGAACAATGTCGTCGAACCAGGGCCGGCTTGAAATAGCTTCATGTCAGAAGACAGGGGACCTCCTGCATTAAGTCCACAATGGTCTCTCACTCATCATCAGTCCAGGGTTGTAATGGTGTTGGCAGAACGGAGTTTGCTTAGAATGGCTTAGCAAACGATCGCGGTCA
Organism: Fusarium tanahbumbuense; assembly: GCA_012977735.1. Taxonomy (NCBI): domain Eukaryota; kingdom Fungi; phylum Ascomycota; class Sordariomycetes; order Hypocreales; family Nectriaceae; genus Fusarium; species Fusarium tanahbumbuense. The sequence continues at coordinate 76,352 of JAALXH010000068.1, read as the reverse complement.
AAGATCTGGTTTGCTGACCTCTCTTGCCAGTTGCCAAAGAGTACTTGACGGTTCATATCTACGCATATCGCTGCGAGTGGTGTCTCTGGCCACAACGGAATCAGTGGCGGGAAGACTAGTTGGAGTGAGGCTGACCAGCCATAAGTGGAAGAGATTTCCTGGGACGCCGCAGGATACTAGGTCTGTCGATGACATTGCGCAGAGGCTCCACTCGCAGTGATCCACGTTGCTTTGTCAACCGTCACTCGAGGGCAACCGGGTCTAGAAAAAGCAGTGTCGTGAGTGTGCTCCGCAAGCCAATCAGTGAAGCTCCGAGCCTCTTCGGTACGAATCTCCGCTGCCGGATTCTATGCGCATCTCTACGGCCTCAGATGAGGCCAAGCCGACGCCTTACACATTGCTGTGGACACGTATATCACGTGTCAGCCGCTGGCGTGCGGGAACGAAAAACGCAATGCAACGTGATCCTGGCTCTTTCATACCGTTTATGAAACCACCACCTCCGGATATGGCAAAAAGCTGTTTGCTCGAATGAATTCGGACTATCATTTGCGGTGAGGCCTTTCGCATCTGTGAATGAGTGAGGCCTCAACATGACCGGATATCATGTGAGGAGGTCAGTTGAGCCCTCTCTCACCAGCAGGTTTAAATGATTTGGATGATGAGTGGCACGTGGGCTCCCTCGAGCAGCCGCTCAGTTCTCTAGTCACCCATTCAGGTCGTCTTTACCCAGCAGGAATGAAGTTGCTTGTCTCTCTGGGAAAGGCTACACGAATTCTGTCGGAATATTGACTCGAGGGAGGCGGCAGACAATAGCGCAGGTTGCCGAATCGCGGGTAAAACGTTGGACGAGTCAAAGTCGCCCAGTAGTCAACGATGAGTAAACTGATGAAGCATTACCCTGAGCTTCAACAACGTTCACTTTCCGTCTCTGATTTGAACGTTGCCACCTGTCGTTAGTGACTTTCTGTATAGACGACTTAATGGTCTCATCACTTCTGGTATTCACGTCGGTGCAGTGAAAAGTGAAATGGCCTTCTCATGTACCACATGAAGAGGTATGTTTAGTAATTGTCAATCCCGCATCACGCCGGAACCTTTATCGTTGCTTCATTCCAGTTTCATAGAATCATTGCGTTGAGAGTGCACGCGGTCTAAGGAAAATGATTGCAATCACTTTCAACTTTGCTTTCGAGAGAAGAACAGAAGACTTTGCGTTGTACGATAAAAAGATCGAAGAGTCGGGGTTTCACGAAGCATAGATCGTGGAATAGAAGGAAGTACTACACCAAATTCTCCCCCCTTATGCACTGTTTGATGAACCACTGGTAAGTCATTCTGCAGAGCGTTGAAAAAGCTAGGACGAGACTTACGCACAATCCTCTTGATGTACGGTATCATTGACTTGGATCCGGATGTGATTGTCCGAACGTTCCGCTGGGCGATGCTCGTTGTTCTGCCGGTAAGGTTCGCCGTTGCCCTGGCAACGGCACAAATACGGACCCGATCGCCCTGTCAGACTTATACGAATGATCTATACGGCACCAGACTTCGGTACTTGTCTCTCCTCGTTCGAAGAGGCTCTGTTCAAGCCCATGATTAACCTGTAATCATCAATACACGATGGCGCTCCATCAAGCCAAAACGCGTTTTGCAGTTCAGATTGAGGGTGATGTCCGCATTGACACTATCACCTTCGACCGACCTTTCAATATCGAGTCCTAAGCCTTGGACGTCAAGCTGAAGAGGGATCGCTCGCCCCGGCATTCTATTCACGCCGGCACCTGACTGAGGACGTACATTCCCATCGTAGCTCTCCTTCGGACAGTCAAGTTAGACATCAAAACCTTTTGGACCGTATCACTTCATCTATCCCACCACGGCTTTCCTCCTGCCAGCCGCACCTCCAGCGTCTCAGGGATATTGTTGAGCTGACCGCGCCAAGCATCGTTGCCCGCCCTGGATGCATCTTGTCACCTTAAACGCTTGGAAGACTCTACGATCTTGATCTAAATCTGACAACTAGGAACACGACCTTTCACTTGCGTTATGTCAATTGTTTGTCTCCTTCGTCGGTCGGTCAAAGAGTCGGGGCCGGCCTCAACATTGGACTCATTATCAAATGAAAAGTTCGACATCCTCGACTTCTTCAGATTGGCCTCTACATTGCGGGGATCAGAGCGGAGAGTGTGACAAACCAGACATCGTACAGTCCGCAGAAGTGTGAAAGGGCATCTCTCCAACCAATCAAGACCTTCCATTTACCTACTCAGTTCCCAAGATTCAGTTGCTCTACTGGTAGCAGATAGTATGGGGCTTGCAAAAAGGCATCATTGGTGTTGTCTCTTACCCTTGCGCAAGAATCACCGCGACCAACAAATTTTGACGGCGATACATCCGACGCATTTCTCATTGCGTTCAAGTAGCCGATACTCTCCAGGCTGGAACAATCGTATGCGCTCTCTTGAGTGCCAGATTGGGTGACTCCATTCCGCTTTCTCGCGATGACTTTGTCAATTGGTGACAACACCCGCAACTTTTGGAGATGCAAAAGATCCTCCAGCATATTTGAATACCATGTTGATACATGCTGTAGAGTCTCTGTCAATTGAGGTGCGACTCAAGGCTACTCTATGTCTGGTTCCAGTACTGTTCTGTCATAGCATGATATGATTTACGGCAGCAGATTATCGCCATGTCAAAGTGGTTAAAATGCGACCGACGGAACGGTCAAAAGTCGGTCGAGTGGTCGCCCATGTCGCCCATCAATGGATGCGACAATGTTAGCCGGGTCAGACAGTTCACTGCAATCTGATTCCGAACAAATAGTGTATGTCAATTTCATCTTCAATCGACTACCCCTCACAACAGATGGTCATCGCATTACGAACTGCTTTTGAAGATCTTGTCAAAGTCAAACTCGGTCCAATACATCTTCGGTTTCAATCCTCCTAACTTCCACTCTCCTCCAACCCTGACGTAAGTATGCTGCATCAGAGCATGGCAGTGACCTTTGGCCTCGACAACCTTTTTATCGGGACCGGTGTATCGCTGATGAGCAGCGCGCAGTTGATGACTCCCCACAATACAGTCTTCCGAAACGATCTCATACTTGGACGCTCCGATGAAATGGTGCGAGTCGACAAGAGGGTCGCCGACGAAGCCTTTATCGGAAACCATGGCGACAAAATCTTGGGCTAGCATGGCGTCCCATTTTTGACCGGTCACTTCGGCGTAATCGACCTTCGAATCATTTCAGTATTTGCACTGCTGTCATTTGTTGAGTGAGAGATGGCACTTACAGTAAGCTCTGGAGCCAGGATGCTTCCTAATCGCGCCCAGTCCTGGACACACTGTTACTCATGTCAATTCGCCGTGAAGACGACGGGCGCATACCTTTGTATCTAAACTCTCTGCCCAGTCGAATGTTATAGCCGCAAATTGCAATGCATCTGGACGCGACAACTGTGTCAATTGAGTGAAGCATCACTCCGTTCTCATGTGTCCGCTTACCTGCGGGATCCACTTTCGGAGCACCCATGATGTTGTCGCACCAGGTCTTTTACTTTCTCAATGCGACAGGAGGTTCTCAAAATAATCGGAAAGCCGAGACTGAGAGATGAGAGTGAGAATTGAGATTGACTGTCAAGTCTCAATTAGATTTCCTCTTATTATTCATCGGAACAGTCTACGGAATTTCCGCGACTGGTCATGTCGGCAAATCCACCGCGGTTCTGTTTCCCTGCGATAAGAGACAAGCCTGAATCTGATAAGCCACAATCGATAAGCGATAAGGCAGCAGATAAGATAATCGATAAAGGATACGAGGCAAGAGACGAAAAGGCGCTTGACAGAACGGAACGCGACAATCAATTGCTTGACTTTGGAACAATGGCCTTTCACTGGCTCCCATAAATTGGCAAATTTTGTAACTAGATATATATAATGCAATCCGATCAATTGTCAGCGTGGCTCAGGTTGTCCAATTCCTATCGTGCGATAGCGAGATCCTCTTCAGTAGCATTACAGTCACTAACATTACGGTCAATGACATTCTACTGTACTGTCCGAAATTGCACCCCATCTGTGCGATGAGACAGCGCTCTCTACAATTTTGAGTTCTCCCAATCGAAGCGACATCAGATTCGAGAAATTAACTGTCGTGTTGTTCCTTGGAAGCCGGAATTGCTCAAGTGTTGATTTTCACTTTGGGAGTCACTTCTCCTCCAAACCATTTCCTTCTCAGATGATTTTGCCTCTGTCGGTGTTTGTGCATGTCGTCATGCTCGTCAACTCAATCACTACTTCCATTTCGGATACGATATCATCCCATTCCGTCAGGCTTCAGACCATGTCTTGTACCTCGTATACGAATGTGGTAATATCGGAGGGACATCTGCCGGCACTAGCATACACCGGTGCAGCGCTCCAAAAGAACAGACTCGTAGTCATTGGCTCGCAAACGCAAAGTCTCCGGGGTATAAGTCTGGATCAAAAAGCCAGATGCATCAGTCGTCGCAAAACCGATTGAGACAAAATGTATTGTGCCCAGCCCATTCATTGGAACGGCAATCGTATTGGCAAGGTTCCCCGCATGTCACTACAGATCTGCGGCAGCTTGCGCCTTCCAGGACCAGATGACTTCAACTTAACCGGCATATCCTGAAAGAGATCCGTACCTGAATGGGAAATGGAGAGACAATCCAGACGCGCTCGAATAGGGTCTTGTCTGCTCGGACGTAATGTCGTATTTTGTCGGTCGAGACTCATACCAACGCAAGAAATTGTCAGAATGCAACTCTACAAGAAATCATCTCATCATTGACGGGGACTTTTGGAATTGACCCTCTAGACACTACCGAGTCCTGCTTCTTGCAGACGGGCGAGCATATAATACACCATTTATATTTTGCTGTATACCCTCTGGACCGCCATCTTATACATGGGCTCACTAACTCAATTGAACCCAATCCAAATCACTGGCAACAGAAAGAATGGTGAAAGCCAACATCTGGGCCCTCACCCAAGGCCTGGTATTCCTCAGCACTTTCCTCTCCACCTCTCTCGTCCAAGCAGACAACCCCATCGTCCAAACCCTCTACACCGCAGACCCAGCCCCCGTCGTGCACAACGGCCGCGTCTACCTCTTCACAGGCCACGACGAAGATGGCTCCACGACCTTCAACATGCTAGACTGGCGACTCTTTTCGTCAGACGACATGGTCAATTGGCAACACCATGGAGTTCCAATGAGTCTGGCGACCTTCTCTTGGGCGCGCGATAGAGCTTGGGCTGGTCAAGTCGTCGCTCGCAATGGAAAGTTCTACTTTTACGTGCCTGTTAGTATGAAGAGTAATGGACGCATGGCTATTGGTGTTGGTGTGAGTGATAAGATTGAGGGGCCGTATCGTGATGCGCTGGGTAAACCTCTTGTTGAGAACAATGAGATTGATCCCACTGTTTTCATTGATGATAATGGCCAGGCTTATCTGTACTGGGGAAATCCTGGCTTGTGGTACGTCAAACTCAACCAGGATATGATCTCTTACAGTGGTGCGGTCACTAAAGTCGAGCTTACGACTGCTGCGTTTGGTTCTCGTCCCAACAATGCTGATCGCAAGACCAATTATGAGGAAGGACCATGGTTGTACAAGCGTAATGGCATGTACTACATGATCTACGCAGCCAATTGCTGTTCTGAAGATATTCGCTACTCAACTGGTCCCACTGCTACTGGACCATGGACATATCGTGGCGTGGTAATGGCGACAGAAGGAAGAAGCTTTACCAATCACCCCGCCATTATTGATTACGAGAACAAGTCGTACTTCTTCTATCACAATGGTGCTCTCCCTGGTGGAAGCGGTTACACACGTTCCGTCGCCGTGGAAAGCTTCACCTACAATTCCAACGGATTAATTCCTCAAATGAAAATGTCCACACCTGGTGTCGCACAAGTCAGGCCTCTCGACCCATACAAGCGTCAAGAAGCAGAGACCATCGCATGGACAAACGGTGTCAAGACCGAGACGTGCAGCGAAGGCGGTCTGAATGTTGGGTTCATCAATAATGGCGATTACATCAAAGTCAAGGGCGTCGCGTTTGGCAATGGTGCCAAAAGCTTCAGTGCGCGCGTTGCTTCTGCAAATAGTCGAGGCGGCAAGATTGAATTGAGGCTCGGAAGCGAGGCTGGTAAGGTCGTGGGTACTTGCACGGTGCCTTCGACTGGGGATTGGCAGAGTTGGAGGACGGTTGAGTGTCCTGTTAGTGGTGCTACTGGAACGAGTGATTTGTTCTTGAAGTTTACTGGGGAGGGATCTGATTATTTGTTTAACTTTAACTGGTGGCAGTTTAAGTGAAGATGCTCAGGGAGGGACATGGGGCAGGACCGGTGTTCTTTCTGGTCGAGGACTGGATGGATAAAAGCCTAACATCGAGTATGTTCAATTGAGTATTTAGGATTAAATGGCGAGACATGTGAAGATGCCTGCAACGCGTACTTTACCAAGCCACACTTGCATAATGTGATTAACAGTGTGACTTTGTCAAATGCTCGTTGCTGACATGTACAGAGGTGTCGCCATCGACCTTCATAGTTGATGAATTCTCAAAGCACATTGCTGTCCCGCTCGCTTTTTATTGATCAATATGCTCACATCTCTTTCTGATCCGACTAAAACTTTCCCGCCAGCGTTATCTTACTGGTGTGGTTAGCACGAACATTACGTGCCACTAAACAAAAGTAAAAGAAAATTACTACGGCAAATGCGAACACAATTGTTAAGCTGGGGCTAAGGCTCTGGGGTTAGTCAAGTTTATATTTGCACATGTCCATTGTGTTGATTTGGACTATGCGACTGGAAACCCAACCTTGTAAAAAAACCCAAATGGAAGTAGTAAACTGAAACGACGAGATGAACTTTTTTATGCTGAAAATGTTAAGTACGTAAAAGCCGTCACTTGATCACACAGAAGAATATCATAAAGTGTGCACACAATCTCAATGTCTCATCCACTGGGTTCTCAATTCGACCAACTATATACAATCTCAAACGCACATCCCCAATTTACCGGTTATCAAACCTCTCAACCTTGACAGAGCCACCAAGCTTCTTGGTCGCAAAGTTATGAATACTCCACCTATTTCCAGGGAAGAACTCCCAGTAAGTACCCAAAGTCATACGACTTCCCAGACTAGTCCAATTGTTTCCATCAGTACTGTAACTAAACGTGGCACTACCAGCCTGTCCAGGACGAATATCAGCATTAGCACGAAGATACACCTTGCGGAAAGAAACATTGTCTCTGCGACCAGCCACGCTGCCGGTGGACTTGGTGCTCCAGTCTTTGTTCATGCTGACGTCTTGAACCATGACGATGTTGAAGCTGTTGCCTTCGCGCTCAACGCCAATCCAGGCTGATTGATCGCGCAGGACTCCGAGACCTGTGCGGTCGCCGTCGGCCATTTGGGAAAAGTCGATTACGGCGGTGGCTTGGCCTTGGGGACCGCGGATGCGGTGGGTGAGGGTGTTGCGAGCTTGGTAGAGATCCTTGGTGACGGTGACGGTTCGGAGGGTGAGACCGTTGTTTACGGTAAAGCCGTTGGTGTCGGGGTTGTGGTTCCATTCCCAGTCAGGTCGGAGCTGGGAACCGGGAAAGTTGTCTGTGCCAATTGGACTAGCGACGTCGCGACGGGGAAGAGGATAGTCGTAGTCGCCCCAAGCACCGTTGACAGTAGTAATTTGAGGAAACCCGTCACTCTTCCAAGTAACTGGTGCAAGAACAGGGCATCGTCCTCCAGGATACATGTCTGAGAATCCCATGTAGTACCAATCACCCTTCTGAGTCTGAACCAGACTTCCCTGGTGAGGCGATCCAGCCTTGGGCACATTGGACAGACGAAGTCTGTCAGCAATAATGCGATTGTCGTAGGGTCCCCAAGGTCCACTGGTAGACTTGGCAATGTACTGACCATCCGGAGGACGAGTCAAGAAGATGTACCAGTTTCCATTGCGCTGATAGAAACGCGCTCCCTCGAGCGTCAGAGGAGGTCTAAGCACAACCTGCTCCTTGACTTCACGGGTCATATCCTTGCTAAGCTGCGCAACATGAATATCATCACGTCCATACGCAACATAAGGAGTATCCGTCTCATCAAAATGCAAACCAGCATCATAGTAGCACTTGTTAATCTCGCCACCCTTTGTCCAAGGCCCCATGGGGTTCGAAGCGCTGTAGACATACGTCTTGGCAAAGCCACTGATACAAGCGACGAAGTAAAACTTCTTATCGCTTTCTCTGTATCTCAGCGACGAAGCCCAAATGCCCTTGACGTAGGCGCGTCCTCCGTTCTGAAGACTATAGTTGGGAGACCAGTCGAGAACGGGGACGGAGTGGCCTATGTGCTCCCAATTGACGAGATCGTAGGAGCGTAGGACTGGTGCACCGGGGGAGTAGTGGAATGTTGAGGCGGTCATGTAAAAGGCGTCGCCTGCGCGGGTGACTTCATTGTCGGGAAGATCTTCCCAGACGACGGGGTTTGTGAATTTCTGAGCGGTTGTCGCTGCCAGGGAGGAGAGGAGGCCAAAGATGGCGCTCTTCTTGAAGCCCATCATTATGAGTAGTACGATGGTTGGCCTTGGAAGAGTCAAGGACTGGTCACCGACTATGGCATTGTGTCTTATAGAAGAGTTGCCATTGCGATCAAACTACATCATTGGTGGACTGGGCAAGTATATGATGTTCGAAACATACAAGTCTTGACTCTGATTTGCACGGCAATAGCTGTCCGTTTCTGGCTATTCTGTTTTGTCGATTGCCTCCGACTGGAGGAAAAACGAATCCTCAATGGGATGATCAATGCGGGGTACCCTGTAGTGTTCTTCACTTATATTCTCCAACTGCCGGTCTGGATAATGTACCCAGCGGTAGAAGTCTGGATGATTCTTGAAATTGCGGAGTGTCGCCCGGCTAAAAGACGATCGTTCCATTCTGTCTTGCGCTTCGACCGTTTTTAGCCACCTTGATTCAAGTGTCTGTGAGGTCATTTGACACCACTCATAATCGTCGCTGCAATTACATGCATCATACTATCTAGAGGATGGCCGTGATGTAGAGCAAAAGTTCTCAACTTGTCGCTGCGTGGCAAAGTGTGCGTTCCCAAATTGAATTGCAGCATTGAACGGCTTCGAAGCTAGAAATGTCTGAGCAAATTCCAATTGGACCGCCTAACATGAAGCATCCACTGACTCCACAGCTGATGTACCCCAAACGAGCAAAAGTATCAATTACACCAATAGACTGCACGGATGGAGGGAAAGCGGAGCGAGCGAAATTGGCCAATTTTGGTTGACCAGACTAGAACATGGATTACATTCCTGACCACCCACAGCGCTGGTCTACACTTGTTGGAAATGATGTTGAGGAAAATGTGAAGAGAAGGAAAAAAAAGGAAAGATAACCAGTTGCACACAATGAGACGATGCAAAAAGCAGAACAAAAAGGAGTGTTTTTAGACGCATCATCAGACAACGTTACCTTTCGTCATAACTCATTACGCTCATGACAGAACGTGAGGGTATCTCGTATCATACAGGCTATCACCATGTCGACAAGATTTAGTCCATCTTATCGAAACGGCACTTACGAGTGCATTAGTGGCGCGGAAATGGTCCATGACTGACAACCATTGCTACGTATAGGATAGTGGCAAAGTTTCGAGGTCAAAATGTCAAATGGTAGGAAAAAGAAGACTTGATCAACAAAATGACGAGATTACTATATCGTATATTTTTCTTGAGGGTACATTGTCCAGAATTTCTTTTTCGGGTGAAAGCTGGAAGAGGTGAAATCGCAGGTATTACCGGCCGATGGGTTGATTAAGATTCCACTTCCAGTGAATGTGGAAGGTCTGTTATAATAATAATGTAGACTTGAATGAGGCAATGTTAAGATACGACCAGCATATCGCTACAAAGTGTAGCTCTCTGTGCGAACTTGAAAAACTACACAGGATGATGAGTCTTGGTTATACCTTCAGAAATCCAAGTGCTGATTCCCTTCTAAGGATTCAGATTGTCAAACTCAACACAGCCCAGAACAATTACCGCAAAATTGTCTTCGCTATCCTCATTTTAGTGTGACTGATCAAAGGCCCTGAAGTAGTTCCCTTATCCTTGAGGGACTACTGCCAACATGCTGCTCTGCAAATTGTACTAAATTGCCTTTTATCCTCTCGCGGTAAATTTCCATCGGCTCTGCCTTGTTGAATAGCTGCATATAGAGTTTCCTCAGCTCCAGAGTCACTCTCGTGTCTAACCTTTCGGAAAATCCATATTCTCGAGCCGCCCAAGCTATGTCAGGTACAGCAGACTCAACAGAGACAGCGTCTAGTGCAAGGAAGTGACGCAACCTCCAAATAGACGGACGAGGTGTCTCCGACTCTATGAATCTGCGCAAACGACTCAGAATCCTGTATTCAGTAGCTTCATGAGTGTGTCGGGTTTTGAGCTCTGGCCAACACTTGTCAAATATGGCCATAAGCGTGCCATTATCCCACGCCCTCCAAAATTCGTCAAAGGTACAGGCGGGATCTCTCTTCTTGACAAACCTCGCTAAACTTGAGGAACCAAGACTTTCTGCGTATTCTAGTTGTGATCTCGATCCGAACAGCATTGTGTTATACATACCGCCCAATGAGGCTTCCTCATACTGGTCTCGGCACACCACGAAGCCGAAATCGAACCAAAAGCAGTCGGCTTGGTTCATCGGGGGTGGGTGCTGATTGCCTATGACAATGGAGTAGAATGCAAAGCAATGCATTTTCGAAAAAGGGGTCAAGTCCCTAAAGTCCTTGTTTTGGTCTTCTGGAGCTAGGTACCTCCTGGCTTTGGCTTGCAGGTTTTGTACATGCACCTCGGGAGTTGGTGCTTGGGGTATTGAATCATGACCTTCTGCTAGCTCGAAGCGTCTGCGGTGTCTGAGGAACCACGGGAAATAGCCTCCTGCGCTCCCCTTCGGTAACTCCTCGAATTTTGCAACTATTTGTGCGACCAGATATGGGTTTCCACCCGGCTCTGACCGCCACTGGTGAAGTGTCTCACGCGAAATGTGATCCGGATGATAGGATAAAAACCCAGCGAAAAGCCCAAGCAGATGCGACTTTTCATTGGGGTAATCGCATCGATCAAACCAATAGTCCCCCAGTACCTGAGGGTCTGTGGGAATCGTATCAGCCAGAACATCTGCAAAAAGGTAGTCTGCTGACGTGACTTGTCGCATGTTGCATCTAAGTAGGTGCGATAACGGCATTTTACGCTCGCAGTTCTTGTTGCAGAATGAACCCTTTCCACAATGAGAGCATCGTCGAGATGTTTCTTCGTAGCACCTTGTGCAAACTTTCTTGGTATTTAGGAGCGTCGAATTCTGAACTTCAGGTGTCGAGAAGTTACCGTCTTCGACAGATTCCGACAGACTAGTCAAACCCCTTCTTAGCATCTACCCGTGAGTTCTGTAGAGAGCAACGAGAATATATTGAGAAACCTACCTGTTTTGGTTGTATGGGATGCGATTGTTTTGAGCTCGTTGGCGACGGAGGTGTTCGGACGTGGCAAAATTTTGGTGGAGGCGTCCTTGACTCGTCCCTGGCATGGAAATTGAACTGCCGCCAACAGTGGATTCCTTGACCTCTGGCATTCTCCGAGCCGGCCGCATCATACTTCCAATCAGCTCCTTTCTCATCCACGATACAACTCCTTTTGCAGCGCTGTGCAGCGCCTGTTGTTCATTCTTTCCGAGGCTGTCTCCAGTGGGAATTGTCCAGCTGTGATTATACAGCTTACCATGACACCCACGTGTTTTTAAACCTTGCAAACAGTCTAGAAACTTGGAACATAGCAGACATGTATACCTGCTACAACCAATGTATTCAAACCTTTTTCCGCTGACAATTTCATTGGGATGACTAAGGGTAAATGCTATGAGGTGGATTTCGGCATGTACTTCCCAAGACGGTGACTTGATTCGAGAGAAGTCGCTAATGAGTTTGTTCTTGGTCCATTTGATCCTCCGGCTCGATGTTTTCATCAGCTTCTCAATCGCCGCATCGTTTACCTGAACTTTCAAGGCGCCAAGTGTCCTAATTAGACTCCATTCCTCGTTAGAGGTATCCTTCTCGAGCTTTGGTTTGATCACAGGAATAAGAAACAGGTCATCAAAACCGGAAATTTGACTCGCAGCTGTCACAAGGTCCTGGAATGACATCTGAAGGCGGCCCAAGAAGCCGATTATCTTGCGTAGCTTTTCGCCTTGTCGACCGAGAGACTGGAACTTCTCGACTCGAAACTTCCGATAGAGAAAGTAACTGAGGGTTACAAGACCGCTGTGCCGTTCCAGGTCCGAATCGACATTGTCAAAAAGTGATTGAGCCAATAGCTTCAAGCAGTCCTCGAATGCAAGTATGGTTCCGTCCATGTCTAAAACAATATTGTTGCTGGATGGATCCGAAGTAGCTCGTTGCGGGAGGAGGTGCGGGAAGCTCTTCATGACTTGCCGCAACTCGACAATGGTGGTGGTCAGTCTTGATGATTGGTGACAAAGTACCAACTTCCACAGCGCATTCTTGCGCTTCTCCATCTCATAATCTGCCAAACTTGACATTAGCAATGGCATATGTGGTATCTGATCAAATCTAACCTGGAGCCATAGCGATATCCTTCAACGATTTACACAAGCTGTCTAAGAATATAGACACTGCATCTCCTTCAACGAACCCTGAATTTATTGCTAAGAAGACCTTGACCTTGTCAGGCCAGTAAAACATATAGCTAGCAACAATATGGCGACCTCCTTTCATTGGCGAAACGATCTCGGACAATCTATCCAAGAACCTGCGACGCAAATGGTCTGTATCAAGATGGCCAAGTGGAACATTCTTTGATGACCTGTCGTCGTTGCCGGAGTCGTTTGAGGATACCTCATCTTCAACTTCTTCATAGAAAGTTTTGTCTTTGAATTGACGACCATCGCGGATATAAAGCAGCTTGGCATATGCGTGCAGCTCTTTTAATGTGGCAGCGATTGAGATAAGTTCTGTATCTGTTTCCATAGTGATAATGGAGGGAACTTGGACGCTAAGACTATCGATTACAGAAAAGGGAAGAGAGAAAAGAAGAAAAAAAATGAAAGTACCGTGATCAGGGTATGCAAGGCAAAAGTAGGTTACTAATAAATTCGTCATCGATCATGCTACAGAACTACCTTTGAACGAGGGGCGCGTACTCACACATCGTCGACTGGGCACCTTCTGCCCAACGGTATCAGCTCCATCCAATCATTTCATACTTGACGCCTTGTAATTGATCTTGTTGCCTCTTTCAATCCTGCATGCCCTGCCACCCCGCTCTGCAAGACAGTAAACCATCAACGGAACAGATGCCTTCCGAGTTTCAGACTGCATATACCAGTGATGACTGCAGCGTTCTGGGCTCCCAGAACCTATCATTCGTGAATTTTTAGACGTGAAACTACGTAGCCGTTTCCCTTTTCACTCATGCCAACAGGGTCATGCAGTCAACAACCATCTGCAGATAGGAGGCCTCATTATTGATATCGCTTAATCTGAATCATCAGACGCACCAATCAGAAAGTCTGTGAATCAGCCGATGCTTATCGTATCAGTAGCTGGCTTTGTCCCCCGAACTTCATTTACTGGTCCTCCTGGAGTAACGTGGTGATCTTTCAATAAGTGAGAAGGCAAAAAATACCATGACTAGGCCCTTGGTCCTAAACAAAAATCGGGGAGGCAATTTCCTGACGAGCAAGCCATGTTATGAAATACTAAGAAAAACGTTGTTGAAAGCTAAATGACGCGAAGATTACTTTCCAAGTGTATTGCATAAAGTGTAGATGCGGCGCCATCGGGTACTGAAACATTTCCTGTGGTGGGCCTCCCAAAGACATTACAGCAGAGGTCGGTGCCGTATGCCACACAATGTATGTGACGTGTAGAGATATTCATGGTAATATTCTCACAATGCATGAGTCGAATTTTCCCTCAGGCATAATGTTAGCGACGTCATTTATGCACACCCGGGCTTGGGGTCGAGACAAGAAAATAGATGTGTGCAAACCCGGCTGAATCGTGTACAGCATATCCAGTCACGAAGATACGACTTCTCAAAGCAGCGAAAGTGATCAAAGGTTGAGAATGGTGATTTCAAATACATATATGAACGCTTGAACTTTGCCAAGCAAGCAAAGGCTTTACGAAGTTTAGTTTTAGAAGTTCCTATCCATATTGGATACATGGGTAATAGGATGACACTGACCGATGAGAGGTCACATATCTTCGTGAACTAAACGAATGTTTGAGCCATCGACGTGGCACCAACAAATCCAATCAATATGCACCCACGAGAAACTATTAAGAAATATTGAATCTTGGCCGTTTTGACTAACGAATGAGGTAGCTGTCTTATGCAGTGTTACACATATATGGCCACTTCTCCAATTGGATACTGGAAAACGCTCCCCGTGGCTATGCGGACCGGACCCAGCAAATGATTTGTCAACAAGAAGCGCTCATACCGGGTTTCCTTAAACGTTGACGTTTTCCCCAACATTGAGTAGCTCTTCATAAATGTTTGCAGTCCTTATTACTTGCCTTCAATCATAAAGAACATCACTTTTGCAGTGATCTCGTCTCGCCATGACATCCAGCCTTATCACTGAGATCGATAGATGTGACATTGGGGATCCTAGCATTTGCGCCACTGCATCAATTACCAATGTCAGACATTTGTCGTCTTACAATTGGATTGACAGTTCCATTCCCACGATCGCTGTTCCAGGAAGTCCATCTTTGTGGTCAGCCCCGGAGGCTTCTAAGCAGCTAAAGAAAGACACAGGTGAATACTACATAAACCAGAACCAAGCTCGTCATCCAGATAGTCCGCTTGAGCCTCTGTTCCGCGCTTTGTACCTCGAAAATCCTTCTTTCGATATCAGCTCTGTCGACGTTGTAACCGATCGAAACAACATCCGCAAGCTACTATCTTTCATCAATCCCCGCTTGGACCCGGGTGATCTTGAACCATTCACCATAGGGGTCGAGGTCATCGGCACGACCGCACTGTTTCGTCGAGATGTGACGGTACCTACTAGATTTATCCAGCCAGATGAGTTCCGCGGCTTTGGCCATGAGTTTGAGAAAGAGTTTACCATCGAGCAAGTCAATAATAGCACTGGTCACCATAGAATCATCGCATATCAACTTGGTGACTTAAGCCTTATTGTACGCTACGAAGCCGATGGTTATGTGGCTACAGATAACGATAAAACCGATATACCCAAAGCCGCAAGTTCGCAAGACAGCCATCTGTTTGACATCATGAGAGATTTATCTTTGTCGTCAGCCACAGACGTCTCAGAGGTCGAACCTATCCCTTCGAAATTGGTTACCAGGGATGAAGGTCGAGTGGTACGTCCAGATTCAATCATTGAGATCAAAACCCGAGCAAGTAGCAGACCACTGCCCATAGAGGATGTCGCGGCACAACTCTGGGTGTCTCAAACTTCAAAGCTCGTTCGAGCATATCACTACCGTGGGAAATTCCAAGTGCCTCATGTCGAGGATGTCGGAGCTCAGGTCAAGAGGTGGGAAGTGCTCAATCAGAATGACCTCAAGCGGTTAGTGATCCTCCTCAAAACAATCTCCAATTTGGCAGCACAATCCGGCGGGAAGGTCACCGTTAGATATGAGGGGGGAAGCAAACTGCTGTTTTATCAAGCCGATAAAGGAGATATGTTGCCTCACTCCCTGTATTCTAAATGGGAGGGAAGAGGTGTCACGCAGGTCAAGAAGGTAGTGAGCGGACCTGAGGAAAGAGAAGTGCCAGACACACTCGGCAGAGATCAAGAGAAGACTTTGGAAATGGCGAGAGCCAAGTATGGCGATGGACCTTATGCCGAATTGATCAGCGTCGGAGTTGACAAGGGATTTCGACAGTTCTTTCGCCGCATGCCTTTGCAGCTATCCCAGTATCACCTACTCTGCGATACCCTCGATTCTCTTGCTATTGATGTTACTAATGGCCGCACTGTTCGTGACATCATGAAAGACATGAGGAGATGGAAGGATGAGTGGGATCCAGACGAGAGAAGCAGGGTTAGCGGTTTGAAGAGCGTGGCACGAGACTCGGCGTTTCGACTTTTATACGTGCTACTGCAGTCAAACATTGCGGACAAAAACATGGCATACAATGCGGCATTATTTGTGGTCTCACACCGTGGAGTGTTCAAACCTAAAACCCGAAAGATGGTGAGGGAGGCTTTTGAAGAAAATTGTCCAGTGTCAGCGAAACAGCGAGCGACTCTGAACAGATGGCCTGTCGAGAATTTCTCCTCTAGGGCATCAGAAGAAGACGTGACGACAGAATCTGAAGACGTCTTTTTTGACTCTGACATTTCATTTTGAATATGTTCAGGTCCCGGGACTACTGATTACTACAACGGGAATGGGTTCTTTGTCATTGTCCTTGGGACTAGGTCCTTGACCAGAGCGGACGATGAGCCCGGACAAGGCTGCGCCCGTTCTCAGATCATGGATAATCAGAGCACCTGTAGAATGCAAATATGGTTTCAGAAAAATATCCAGAACAAATAAAAGTATCGCTCAACGCCCTATTCTCTGAGTACTTACCATCACAGTCTCTCTGACATGCACCAATAATACTAACAGCTCTCAATTCCAACCATCAAATAAGAGCACTAGACAGCGGGATCGTTCAAAATTAATCAATTGACCTGTCTCTAGATGCTGCATTGACTATCTGACGTTTTCATTTGTTGTGTTCATCATTCTGTGTCCTCCACAGTCAATATTCAAATTAAAATTAAAGATAAAAGTGAGTTTTAGAGTCATTGAGTAGAAATACACTTGAAGGCTAAAGTGAATTAAATTATCATCTCACGTTTATTATTTAAGTCATAGCTGCAAAAGGCTTAAGAGGTACCACCCTATGCAGGGACATCAGGCCTTCGACCCGGAGCTATCACCCCGGGATATCCTATCGGTCTGGCGCAGGTAAATACCGATGAATGTACTCAACCTTGACCTTGACCTTATCCCTATCATGCGCACAACAAAGCAGACAACAGTAAATAAGCCAAAGAACAAGCACCAAACCCAGCAACAAAAGACAAAGAAAGACCTCCATAGCAACAAACTTGATCAATGCACCCAAAGTAAAAGCACCATTGCCAGGCCCATAGATGTCAAACTCGGGCATGCCAGCAAGTTCAATAATGCCTCGCGGACCTTCACGCATAGCGTACCCAATCATGACGCCAGCTCCAACAAAAAGTAGTGCATCGAGTAGAGCAAGTGCGTAAAGCATCCAGCGCTGTAGAATGCCACGTAAAGGTGTGAAGTAAAAGACTGTGAGGATCATGATGACGGCGGAGAGGATTGTTGAGACAACACAAAATGCTGCTGCGCCTTTCATGAGATCCCTTGGTCGAGATGGATTGACGAGATCATCCTGGATTTTTGCAAGTGCATTTTTCCAAGGTGCCATTTTCTCCTTGACAAGCGACTCAGTTGCACTGCCGCGAAGGTGAGCTTGGATTGAGAATTGAATCATCTCTTCGACGGTGAACACAGGTGGGAAGGCTGGTTTGCAGGACACAGACTTGGTGTCTTCGAACAGACCTCTGGTCTCGACGTCGATACACACGCCTGAGAAACGGTCGCCTTAGTACAATACCGGGCACATGACACAGGTGGGAAAAACTCACCTGAGAATCCCCAGTACCAATATTCAGGAAGCTCAGCCATCTGAAGTTTGCTTGGGGAAATGCCAGTTACGTTGGCAGTGGCATTGACAAGCTCTGCACTTCCAACTTTGAAGAGATGGACTGCCTGGGTGTCAGGCGAAGCGCAGCTAACAAGTACGACGATGTTTGCGATAAAGCCCACTAGTCCATGTGTTAGTGATTGACTTTTGTGATGGGCTTCTGAGGATGGACATACTTAGAATGGCCAGCATGAACCAGATCATGCCGAATTTGGCCTCGCCGATGCCGATAATCCGGAGGAAGAAGTCGTTGTAAGACATGGTGCTACCGTGAATTCGCGACAGCTGTACTGTCGATTAATTGGAACCTTTTAGTAAGTGAGTGATGAAATAAACGAGAGTGAATTAAACGAATGTTCCGTAAATGAATGTCGAGTTGAAGCAGCAAATTGAACAACGCCATCGGGACACAAACGCCATTTGTACTCAATTTCCCATCGCCAAAAGTTGTTCTCATCCCAAAATAACATTTCAAGAATTTACGGTTATTCTCAAAATGCTGCAGGTACGATCGGCAGTGTAAGCGCTGAGGCTGAACAAGCCCGTTGGCATTGGCCGACATTCCGACGACAGGCCTTAGTACTGCGGCCTTGACAAAAATACACTCAAGCTGAATTTGCGGCTGAGAATTGCCAAGCTGTCATTCGGTAGTGAAGCGCTACATGTCTTGGCGAGAATTGCATTTCAGGCTCATGATCTCGGATGTTGGTGGTGTTTTCGCATACAGACATCCATAGTTTGGTTGATTGGTTGGCCCTCACATTTGCGTGCATGTCGCAGTGGAAAATCTGGTCTTTACGGATTAGCTTGTACTCTTGCCTGCCGGTGGGCATCGTGAAATATGCAGCTACTATTGAGGTGTTGCTCAATTACCCAGTAGCGATAAAACCTACGCGCTCTGACGACGACTGCAGACCGCCATGGTAGCAAGAATACAATTGGACTGGGGATTGCAAGATCAATTACTCCAAGAATTGACCCGCATATCTACAGCACTTCCATTGTTCACTAACAGATTGAACGTACCAAATCCATTAATTCACTTTACCAAGTTGTACCACTACTCATCGAAACCCCACACCAAGCAATTATTTCTTAACATGTCCATCATCAATCGGAACAGCCTGTCCTTCAATGTCTCCAAGCTTCTCACCCATAGCCTGCTGTTCCGCGATCTCATCGGCAGGGATCCTGTCAGGCGTGGTATTGACAAGCATGATCATTGGCAGCAGCGAAGCGCCGAGCAGAGCAAACGTCACGCAGCTAGAGCAGTCAGTACCGTGTCTCATGCAAGGTGAGGGGGAAGAAACTAACAAGCCAACCAGAGGATCACTCTTTGTCTGAGTGTTCATACCGTACGCGATAGCTTGGCCAATAGCCTCAAGACATCTAAACGCAGCACCATTTCGCACGTTCTCTGCAGCGCAGTTAGTCATCGCAACTTCACAAGCAACGCTAACGTACCTTGTGCATCTGTAGCAAAAGACGACAAAAGCCAATACATATAGCTTTGCGACAGAGGCCCTGTAGTCTGCACAAAGAAATACGGCAAGAAAGATGTCGCGAACAAACCATCATCCCAGTCAATTGCACCAGGGTCATTGCGCTTGAAGCGAACTTGCATGATGATGGACCAGATGTAGACTCCCACGTTGAGGATGACGACTGTGTATAGACCTATTTGAGCGCGACGGCGTTGGGCGAGTTTCTTAGCGTCGAGAATAAAGCCAAGACCGAAGCAGCCGATACTGTGATGGGTGAGTATGGGAATGTGGTATGAACGAGTGTTTGACTTACATGCAGAAGAAGGGTGAGATGAGGGATGAAAGTGCTCTGGCACGGACGGTAAAGTAGATTCCGAGGTATGTTGACCACGATCCGCTGTCGCGTCAATTAGTCATATGTACAGCAATGGAGAAGAATGTCACGTTACCTGTAGAAGAATGACCAGACGGCCCAAATGGAAGATAAGATAATAAGCCTCGAAGTCATAGTCTTGGCGATGCGTTTGATCTCCAGTTTCGTGGAAAGAGTCTCAGCAGTGACGATTTTGGTACCATCAGATCGAATGACGTGTTCAAATGGGGTGATCATGAACGCGAATGGAAGGCTGTGCACACGTTAATTTCTCATAACTGGTTTAGGGGCCATATTACTGACGCTAGACACTCAATGATGAGGAATGCGATGTATGTGTCAGGTGTAACTCCACCGCTTACACCTTTCTCGTTATTCTTGGACAGACTGAAGCAGTATTAGTAGAGATACTTCTGGGTACATGGAAGACTTACTTGATAGCGCCACCAACAAGCTGTCCCAGGTTTCGCGACACAATCCACAAGGCCAAGTATTTACCACGAGCACCAGATGGCGCAAGTGTCATGATAGCACCTGCTTCAGCGACGTACCAACAACCAGTTCCAACACCGCCGATTACACCACTGAGGATGAGATACTGTATCGCGATTAGCGGATTAATGCTGCTATAAAGCTATTCACGTGAATTTACCCATTGGTTGCCAAATTTGCTGTTGCAGTAATAAGCTGATCCTTGAACGGGGAAGGACATGGATCCGATAACAAGCGCCCATTTGACGCCGAGTTTGTTAACGATGGGACCACCCATGAAGCAAGCTGAAGATCATGTCAATACAATACCCAATGGCATTTGGTGAATACTCACTGAAAGCCAGAGCAGCATATCTCAAGGCCGTAGAAATGTTCGACACCTGAGGCGTCGCGAGACCACCACCTCCAAGCCCAGCAATAGCATCAGACATAGCAGGCCCACAAAAAGCCTGGATACTCAAGAGTATCATCTGTGTCAAACTGTGCTGCCATATGTATTTCCACATGGGAATATCTCTTGTGGAAGACATGTCTGCTGCTCGCACCGACTCGGCACGAGCATTCTCGGGAGAAGGAACAGTCGTCTTAGAGTCACCCATTATTTACAAACGACAATGAAATAAATGACTCAATACACGGATGAATTGATGGGTTGGAAAAGAGAGGATCATTGTGATCTTATATATCTAAACTGGCGTCAACCTTATCATGATTTCCCCACGGGGTCATTGTCGTTCATCCCCCGCTTGCGATTGTAGAGTGAAGGTCCAAGCGATGGCTAGTGTCAGCCAATCATGGATGTGCCGCTTGGCCTACCACACGGGGTTTAGCGCGAGCGTTATCAGTCAAGAAGGTCCAGCCGAGACGAGATAAGACTCGTGATGTGATTTCCAGGTCATGATCGCAAACCGGCTCCGCGATAATTGCCACTATTGATTGTGAAGAGTTAGATCATTGGTAGGCGATTTTTCGGCATCCTTTGGTCGCGCGCAAGTCCCCATGCGACATCGGCGGATATCTTGATGAGTCGCGTAATTACTTCAATTGAACGGGGTGGTGCGAGCGCGATGGATAAGCAAGAAAAAGTGCGTCAACTCACTGGACGGTCGGCGACAAATTGATTTGAATTTTCAATTGCTTCAATCACTCAATTGTCCGCCTTTTCGACACTTTGTTCATTGTCCCAGCCAAGATTCACAGCCAAGATTCACAGCCGAGATCAACACTGTGATGTCGATACTACCAACTTCAGCATGATTACCCTATACGGGGCAACCAGCAGGTTGATTGAAAATGCGTCTGACATTGTTCTCTGCTCGCAGCGACAATTGCCAATCGGAAAATGCCAAGTTGCACTAAGAGCGGAATATCAATGACCCGTCTAAAGCTGAATGGTCAGTCCCTTGCGATGCCCTGGAGCGTCCCACAACGTGGCGCGCTATGATGGCCGAAGTTATACCGGGCACTTACGCTGTAATGCGCTGTAATCACTCTAACAGTAGCGTGCCGTTATGCGATGTAATGCGCCGCAAACGCGCTGTGAATGCGCTGTAAAAAACGCTGGCTACGATGTGCCTTTTGACCTTGCTCATGATCTAATGATTGAATGCAATTGTGAGCTCAATTCGAGCGGTATCCTAGATATGAAGGCGATGTTTCAAGTGCTGTCATTTGTATATGATCTTGTCAATTAAAATTAGGGGAAGAAATTACTGCTTACTTGTTATCACCTCAAATAGACATTTCCGTAACCGCGAATGACGACTCTCTTTGAAATACGTCTACTAATACCAGTACATACAAGATAAAAAACAATCGTTTATCTAAGTTCCTAATAACATCAACCTTTGATGAAATGAACCGTGAGCTTGAATACGGTATCTTCTTGTCGGTGTTGCAGACATTCTTGTTGGATGTTGGGTCCAGCGACCGGGGAAAATTTATCCCAACAATGGTCTCATGAAGGTCAAGGTGACGACTATGGACTACACAATGATTGCGATGGAGCGCTTGAGTTGCAGGCGTACCCCCTCGATATCTTTGTTAGTTGGAACGGAGAAATGACTGGGTATCACAGTGCGTTAATGTTGCTTTGGACTTCTTGGATCTGCTTCACAGGTCTCTTGTTGTAAAGCCAGCCCAGACATACATTTGTCTTTCGCTGTACCTGCCTCATATAAATCTCAAAGATTGAGGCTCCAATACTTGAAAACAGAACATCCGACAACAATTATTCAGGCTAGGGTTCGGGCGACGGAGCAAGATCAATTGAACGGAAGTTCAAGCTCGCACAAAAGTTTTCCCATCACCCACTTCTCCTTCCATCTTGTACTTCCTCTTTGTGCTAGTTTACTACTGTCCTGTGTATGCAACTACCTTCGCATATCAACATGTCGCAAGAAGACGTGCGAACCTCCATTCCAACCGTGTCGGCGCGCTTTCGGGCCGCAAAAGTTCTTTGCGATGCTCTCTTCTTACGGGTCCACCCGAATCAATCTAAACGTCGACTCGAAGCGCTGCCCGCGCAAGAACGGCAAAAGTTGTCCAAGACTCAAGCTTTTGAGTAACGGCGATGATTACGAGGGTGACGTTTCGATGGACGAAACAAAGATTTGCCATGAGGCGGTGGTTTTGCCGACAGACGACAAGGAATTATACGAGGCCGCGCAAAAACATCGCCAATTTTGCCCGGGTCAGCTCTGATGAGCCATGCGGTGCTGATGGAAGAGCGACTCCGCGATAGTCGCCACTTTTGGGTGCGAAGAGTAATTGTTGGTGGGCGATTTTTCCGCGTCCTGCATTTCGATACGAGTTCTGTATGTTTGATAAGTCGGGGGGTTCTCTACCAGTTGCACGGATGATCCATTTAAAGGCGGTTATACCAACAAGACAAAAAAGAAAAAAGAAAAGAGACAAAGAACAGGCATCTACAAAATGGGAGAAATGCAATCGGCGAAAGGCTTCTGTCAATGAACTACGCTCTTGAGCCATTATGACTGGGCACTAATGAACTTGGGCGAAGATAGATCGATTGACCAAGAGCAAACTAAGATAAAAACTCCCTTGGTCCTATATGTACCAGCTCTACCATTCTTCGATTACTGCTATTTTTACCTGTCTAAGATAGCAATAAACGTATATCAACCAAAGCGCCTCCAAAACTTTCACGACCAACGGTCCGTGTGATGATCTTTAGTTAAGACCCGCCTAAGATAGACCCAGGCTCTCATAAGGAGTCTAAGAGTCTTCCAAATAGATCAGTCCCGGGCGACTCGAATGTCGACGATCCTTCCGTTAGAAGACTCTTTTATGTGACGAAAAACATGTTCAATCGGAGTCACGTAAGCGTGAAAATTCCTTGCCCTCTGAGGCTGAAGACCTGTGGACAAGATTCCGAGAACGCATCCCCACTTCCCGTAAACAATCGATCCAGCAAAGAATCCGTTCCTCAATGGTCCATTTATTTGGAAGAGATACTCACTTGAGACCGGTTCTTGACCTATATGCTGATCATCTTTGAGCTTGACATCAGTTTTGAACATGTGAAAGTTCCCACTCGCTGGACCAGTCGTAGTTGCATATGTGAACCCTTCTTCGCACTTCTCATGGCTTTCATGCTCAAAGCTAATAGTCTCTTGCTGAGGCAGAAGTTGTCGACCGAACGTCAAGTAAGGATACTTGCAGACATTTGAAGCGCTTTCCCAAGCCAACTCCTTGGCTAGAATGTTAGCGCCGGTTCGACGCTCGTCCACCTTGACCAATGCCCAGTCAAGTCTGCCGTTTTCCGATGTCCTTTTGTTAAATCCAGAAGCAGCAAAGACCTCACCCATAGGATGTTGGTAAAAGTAGAAGAAGTCTTTCTTCTTCTCCACTTCTCGAATCAGGTTAACCTTGTAACCATGTACACGTGCATACGTGTTCGCTGCATCCGGAAAGTTCATTGGAATGCCCTGAAGACTTTGCAACGACTCCAACGTGGCGTTGTATATATTCAGGATTCTCTGCGCTTCCCAAAGAGTGTAGTGGTGCATTGAATGCGGGGGACTCTCCATCATGCGTAGAACTTCATGTGACCCGGGGAGCAATCCGTTTCCATCAGCTGCCAGCAGGACGGACTTAGCTGATGGTGTGACTAGGACCGTTTCTTTGTTGACGACGGCAGTGTCGAAACCGGGGAAGGCACCACGCACGACATGATAGTTCGTGAGCCCATATTTCTCCCAGGAACCTGCGGCTGTTTTGACTTCGACATAACACCCTAGATTGCCGTGCCCTGGATAGCCCTCGCTCCAATCCCTTCTCAAGACGAAGTTAGCCGGACCTATCGCTTCGCCGAGATTTATGGTCTTGCTGTAGTTGCCCTCGATGGACATGCAACCGGCGCTGTATCCTTCATCAGCCTCTGGATCAATCGGAGGCGGGGGCGCTTGAGAGAAGCCAACATTGTGCTCAATATGAATGTAGAGAGCCGGTAAATGGTGTTCTTTTAAACTCGTCTCAATATCTTCAATGACTTCTGGCCATCCCACCTCTTGTGAGTCAAAATCGACCGTGATGAAAATTGTAACCGGATTATCTCCATAAAATCTTTCCTTACCGTAGTGAAATAAACTTATAGAAGTCATGGAACCTCTAGTAGCCTCATGGGCCTCAAGTCGCTCGTACACTAGGACTCGCATCTTATCCCAGCATTGAAGTAAATCAGGGCGATCCCTCACGGGCCCGTAAGCTGTATTCCAAACAAGTCTCTGGTCAATCATCTCGACACAGAATAACTCATCAGTAATGTCCCAGGCAAACTCGGCAATTTGCTTCGTGGCCTTGTGTAATGACTCATGGTCTGTCGGGAACACCTCGAAGATGACCATGATAGTCGGCGCCGCTGTCTCGGGGCAATCCCTTGTCTCTTGAGTATCAATGTCAACGTCGTGATCATCCTCATCTTTAACAAGGTTGAGCTCTTCCAGGATCTCGGATACTCGATGGTGGATAGCGCAAATCCGCTGTGCACCAAGCCGGCTGTGTACAGTGTCCTGACGGGACGTAACGATAGGGAGACATCGTAAAGGACTTGTTGCAGTCCGGAATCGTGCCGAGACGATTTTAATAGGGGGTTTCTCGACTGCTTGTGGCATTTTGATTTGAGAGCAATCGTTGAGGTCGTGGATCAAGGTAAATTGACAAAAAAGGCTGTATGTAAAGAAAGGTTACAAGATGAATGATGAGCAGAGGGACGCTTAACCTTTATACAAATTTAGATTTCTATTACGTATTTAAGTTTCTTCAAGGTCAGGTTTCAAGTCGTACAATTCAAATCAACAGACTTTCCTTTGTCTCCCATTTCATTAACCCTATCTCAGCGCCCTAACCTTAACCAATTAGTGTTCGGGGAATGCGTGTCATAGTCTTGTTTATATGCGTATACTTCAGAGGCTATGACTGGAGAAAACTCAAAACAGCTGGAGAATGTGGTGGCGGCCTTGAAAGGTGTATAAGAAAATGTTAACATAAGATTGGCACGAAGAAAGATGCATTTGTCTGGACAATGCAACGCGACATGCGCTGAGGTGATCCAGAAAGTCTGACTTAAAAAAAAGAAGACATTCGTATTATACTACCCGGTTATGTCTACCTACTATCGAAAATAGACACAAATAAACTGCACCAGCAGCTGTATTGCGATAAGCTTATAGCCGAAAGGGATTGCTGCCCATATAACAGTGGCACTCGCTTTGGCAACATTTGCAAATCCCAACAGCCCCAAAACCGGCGACTGCAACCCCAGTTCCAGGTAAGAAATTACACGGACCTTTACACTCGACCTCCAGTCAATAATCAAATCACAGTCGGGGTAACATAATCTGTGCCTCGTTACATATTTAATCTAGTTTTCAATTTTTCCCAACCAAGAAACACACAAGACCGCCGCGCCCGCAGCTAAAGCACCCAAAACCAGCATTTGCAACCCTTCCAAGACACAGCTTCTCATCCTGTCCTCCTCCGAGCTCAACATCCATTTCTTTCCGGCTCCAAAGGTAAACAGCACCATGAGACATAGAACGGCACTTATTTGTAGTCCAGATCCGACAGTATTGGTGAAGAAGTAGGGTAGCAGAGGTATGATCCCTCCAACTGCATAGCCAAGTGATATCGAAAGACCGGAAGTAATTGGAGATGTCGTTGGCTCGGTGTTTTGCGGGATGTTTTTGTTGAATGTTTCCAGACGAGAGGTAGCACGTTGTGGACCTATTGGGTTTCGTTGTATAGTCTCCAGGATCAAAGTGATAGTTGACGGCGGCAGGTCGAGAGGCTCCAAATGTGTTCGGACAAGATCATCCGCCCTCGCTTGCACCTTTTCAGATTCGTTAACCATGCAGTCCGTCTCGTCGCTTCCAGCGCAGTCACTGCGACTCTTCAATTCTTCTTCGTTGGGTGAATTTGGCCGCGAAGGAATGCACTCATCCCGCGCGGCGAGATATCCTCCGATTCCCATGCTGATGCTACCAGCACATAACTCTGCCAGTCCACCAGTTATGACAGTATCCGTTTTACCGAGTGCACTCAGCCCTGCTGTCAGGGCAAATGGTACTGTAAGACCATCTGAGAAACCGAGTGTGAAGTCGGAGAGGAAGCGCTTGAATGCTGGACTTTGAGGTGACTTCATAATTTGTCACTGGCGAGAAAATGATAAAATAACCAGGTGAGGATGAGTTTCACTTTTCTTCTGGGTAGGCTGATGGAAAATTCTCACTGGGTACCTATCAACAGGTAGTAGTAAGGAAATTCACGGTCATTTCCGAAAAAAATAGTCCAGTAGACAACAGACTCGACCGTCAGTCGCTGCACTCCCACGTGCGTGCCATCATCTATCACAGTCTTTGCAATTGACACGATCCTATTCGATGACCAAAAGATAGTGTCGGCACATTCTGCCGTTGCGATGCCGTTATTTCCGTGCGCCTTTTACGTTGTTGACTTCTGGAAGCACATGCGACAACGAGGCGTTTTTAGTGGCTCGGTCGCTGTGCGATACCGAGCACTGACATCTGAAGAGGGGCAGGGTGTAGACCATTGTAGATCGTTGCCAGGAACCCTGCGAGCCAACCTGGTAGTGACGACAGAACAGCACCACAGCCGCCGCGCCATAATTAAAACACCGGGAGACAAGCAAGGGACTTTGTCAGCCATTGAATCGTTGTCAATTGCGAAATCCAACGGCTTCCTGAATTGTACAAGGAACTTATTAAGCCAGCGAAAAAATACTGTTGATGACAATGACAAGTTTGATTTGATATCAAAGTCCGGTTCCTAGCAACGAACACACGTGACGTTATTCTATGCCCAGCATCGGACCGGAACCTGGCGATTTACGATATGACCTTGGCAACCCTTATCTGGTTCGGGGGAAATGAAGATGCATCTGACAATATGTCGTCTCAAATGGGTAATAAATAAACCAAGACTTTTCATCATACGGATTTGGTAAACGCCATGACTTGTAAGACAATCAAAAGATGCAGCTAGCCAGATTATCAAAACATCAATGAAGATGCTCAGCATGGTCTGTGGTATATACATCAGGCTGCTATGCTAAGTTGCCGCGGCATACCATCTACTTCTTAACAGGCTCATAGCCCTTAGGAGGATTCAACCCATCATCAACCTCAATGACATCCTTGTAATAACTGGGCGCATCATTTCCCTTCCACTCCTTCTTAACACCCTCGAAAACCTTCCTCCCAGAAAAGGTCTTCTCCAAGTCCAAGTTGGGCGCAGCATACATCTTGTTTCCACCAGCAGTATTGAACGGCCCAGCATAAGAAACATTCCAGAAATACTTATCCATAGCTCCAGCTTTCCACTTCCTGATCTTATCACCAGTCTTCTTTGCAACGAGGTCGAAGACATTTGCGCCGACGTCCCAGCGACCGAGGGTGTCGAGGTCCCAGTTTGCTTGGACTGTTGAGAGCTCGGAGTAGTGGTTGTAGAAATTGGAATCTGTTGTCCCAACAAGATGTTTGGGTACCGCATCTCCAACCAAAACACCGAGGATATGGTTCTGGCGCGCGTAAGATTCGTTTTCGTCCCATGTGATAAGAACGAGTGTGTTATCCATGAAACGCTTGTCTTCCAGCAAAGGTCCGAGGAATGAACGAGCCCAGTTACCAGCGACAGTAACAGAGGTATCATGTCCATCAGAAGTCATGTTCGGTGTAATAAACATCCACTGCGGCAACTTGCCCTCCTCAAGATCCTTATGAAACATCGACTTCTCAGTATCAATCATACTAAGATTCTTGATCTGCGAAAGGCGCTGTTCAGAAGTGGCCACGCTATCATGAAGAACAGCAGGGTTATGCTTCCGAACGTAATCGTTCTTGCCATTCTTGTGGTTCACCCATGCGAAACCTTCAAAGCCGCTGTATGGTTGATCTTCCTGGTATAAGCCCCAGGAAATACCACGGTGTTCAAGAAGGTCGATTATGGTGGAGATATTGCGTGGGTTACGGTTGAAGGCGTCGTTTTGCATGCCGAAGTAGTCGCCGGCTATGGCGGCCATGTAATTTGGTTCTGAGGGGTGGGTTACTGCAAAGTAGTTTGAGAGGGTGATACCCTTTGATCTGAACCAAGAGAAGTTGGCTGTCAAGTGTTAGACCAAGTAGCGACCAACTCTGGGGATTTGCTTACGGTCGCCGAATGCCTTCTCATAGTTCTCATTCTCAAAGTAAATGATGGCGATGCGATCAAATGCTTTACCCTTGACTTTGGAGGTGGGACTGCTGGTTTTGGCTGTTGCTGCTGCGGCGGCGACTTCAGCTGTTCCAGTTGCTGTGTACTTTGTCTCCCATCCTGTCTGGTCTTTGCGAGCGAGAGCAAGACCAGCAAAGGTGAGAAGCGCAGCGGATTGGAATAACATGATGGGCAATATTGCGCTTGATTGACCTGCTCTGAGGCTTGTAGACGGTCGCAGTCAATTGGCATTTATATGTGTCTGTGATAATCGACGAACCGTCATGGTCTGGCGGAGAATATGCTTCGGAAAAGGTGCCGAGTAGCCTCGAGTGTATCCACCGTCGGTCGCCATTAAAAGACCCATGAAGAAATATCTCGGAACTTTTGAAGATCTTTTTGCAATTGACTTCCAATTGAAGATGCATTTGGGGCACGTGTGGTCGCTTTCTGGATTGAGTTGCATTTAATTTTGCCGACAGATCCGATCAGAACATGTACACTAAGAGATCCCTGTAACATCCACTGTAACGTTCACTGGGGCCTCTGAACAATCGACCAGAGTCGTTTTCACCATTCTCTTGCGAACATGACATTTTTGTTGAATATTATGAGTGAAAATGAATGAGGGCAATTTTTCTTGGGTCAAAAACGATGAGTTAGAATCATCAAGCTCGTCGCCGTCATTTGCGACCGGTGAAAAGCCGGACCATGTCATAGCGACAAGACATGAGGGTCCCTCTGCAAAATGGATGAGACTTATCATTACGATTCTCACAGTCCTTTCTATCTTCGCCCTTGCGACGCTCGTCTTTTATGAAGAACTCTCATTCGGAGATCGCAAGAATATTCCATCAAAACATCCTCTCCAGCCACATCCACTACCAAATATTGTCACCTACAACGAATCCATTCCTTCAAAACCTCAACTCCGTGACACAAGAGAATACACTCTCTCACCATCATGGGACATCACATCACCTCCAGCAACACGAGAACACTTCTGGATAATAACCGAGGCCGACCTCAATCCAGATGGCATTTTCCGACCAATGCTTCTCATAAACAATCAATTCCCCGGCCCTCTGGTCGAATGCAATGAAAATGACACGATAATAATTCACGTCAACAATCAAGCTTCCAACGCGACAGCAATTCATTTTCATGGTATGTTCCAAAACGGAACAAATAACATGGATGGAACCGTCGGAGTAACACAATGTCCGATCGCGCCGAATACGAGCTTTACGTACAAGTTTGATGTGAGAGGGCAGTATGGGACTTACTGGTATCATGCTCATCACAGTGCTCAAGCTTCTGATGGATTACTTGGCCCAATGGTCATTCACTCCGAGAGGGAGAGAGGCATGAATGTCGCAAGTGATAGAGTTGTCATGGTGCAGGATCACTATCACAATCTCACGTCAGAGTTACTGATAGAGTATCTCGCGCCCGATCAAGAGAACAATGAACCTGTGCCAGATAACGGCCTCATCAATGGTCGCAACATTCGCGATTGTGTTGACTTCGAAGGATGGAACTGTAACACCGCCAACCGCGACATGCTCAACATTGATCTGGAAACTGGACAAAAGCACAGACTTCGCATCATTAACGTAGGCGCATTTGCCGAGTTTCAAATCCAGATTGATGAACATCCATTTTACGTCACTGAAGTCGACGGCACCGATGTTCATCCGGAATCCATTCATCGCCTGAATATCATGCCTGCACAACGGTATAGTGTTGTTTTGGAGACGAATGTCACTA
Source organism: Fusarium tanahbumbuense (assembly GCA_012977735.1). Taxonomy (NCBI): domain Eukaryota; kingdom Fungi; phylum Ascomycota; class Sordariomycetes; order Hypocreales; family Nectriaceae; genus Fusarium; species Fusarium tanahbumbuense. The sequence continues at coordinate 45,648 of JAALXH010000068.1, read as the reverse complement.
CAGGCGAGGCATTCTGGATGAGGGCTAGAATGGTGACTCATTGCTTTAAGAATGAGAATCCGCGCTTACAGGCTGAGACGAAGGCAATCATTCGATATACCGGTACAGATCAACGGACTTCTACTCACAAGCCCACGAGCAAGGAGTGGTCCGACGCAGTTGAGGTTATCTGTCGCGATCTAAACACCACCGCTCTCCGACCCGTGGAACCCATCTCACCACCACCAGCAGACGAAGTCATCATCCTGCGCGCAAACTTCGAAATTGGGGATTGGCGTCTGGCGAGAGGTTTCTTCAATGACTCTACCTGGCTTCCCAACGCGACCAGCCCCTCGCTCCATCGTTTTCTAGACTCTGGTGTTCAAAGCACAACTGCCAAAAACCCAATCTCTATCAATGACAAAATGTTTGACCGGAAAAATGAACTTGTTCTAGAAACAAGTGGTATTAGAACAGTCGACATTTCCATAAACAACTTCGACGACGGTGCTCACCCATTCCATCTTCACGGCCACAAATTCTTTGTTCTACTCCAAGGTCGCGATGGCTATCCACCAACTCCCGACGAATTACCAGCATACCTCAAAAAACACAATTTGTTAAAGAATCCGTTGAGGAGAGATACTGTTACGGTGGAAGGGTATGCTTGGGCTGTTATACGTGTTGTGCTGGATAATCCGGGTCTTTGGGCTTTTCATTGTCATAATACGTGGCATGCTGAGAGTGGGATGGTTATGCAGATGTTAGTTAGGTCGGAAGTTGTTAAGGGCTGGACGGTGGGTGATGATGAGAGGGCGATGTGTAATAGAGAAGGGGTTCGGAAGGGAATGAGACCGGATGATAGTATTTGGTTTGGACAGTTCTAGGCATGTTATAAAATTTACTTTTCTTTGCATTTTGCATATATCTCGACCTTCTAACAGTTGGGAGTGCCGGGACCGGACAGTAGAAAGCGCGCGCCTCGTGAAGAAAATTAAATGAAGGCCCAGAGAGGAACACAATATTTAACACATACGACCTTCGAAGGCACTCTTGATTGAGGAGTTCAAGGTCACATCAGAAGTTTAAAACAAATACTCAGATACTTACTGCGTTTATTGAAGGTCATCTACTAATCGCAAAACATTCGCACCACACAAAAAGCCGCCCAGCAGCTAATCCGCTACCTGTATACCTCGGGACTTACGACTGGGAAAGACTCAAAAATAGCTAAAATGCTACAGTCATAATCGTAATGATCTCATACAAATCCTCCGAAGTAAGATCGTCATAAACAATACCAACCTTCTCAAGCTCAAATTTGATATCTGCATATGGCTTCTTCATGAAAAGCTGGGCGATGTAGACGCGGTCCTCTTGGCTGATTCGGCGAAGGTTCAGATTTCCCAATGCATCAGCAAGATCTTGGCCGATCGGATCCTCAGGAACTGGTGGAAGGGGACGGGTGGCTTGCTCGTAGTAGTTCTCTGGAAGAGGGTCGAACATGTCGCCGTCGGGCTGCCATCCCATGCTGGGATTGTAATCGATGATCTCGCAAGTATAGCCAGGGCGGGATTGCTGTTCTGAGGTGTTGGTGGCACTTACCTCAGCATCAGAGGCTCCTGCCTTCGCGATCTCCTTACCTTTGTCTTGCTTTGCCTCCTTGGGCTCGGCATCCGTAGTGCTGGACTTTTGCGCTGTCTGCTCAGACTGGGGATCATGAGGGTGGATGGAGAGTTTCTTGAACTGCTGCTGCAGCTCAAGGTTGTCGTCTTGGGCAGAAATACCCGAGGCAGAGTTGGAGTTTTTGTTAGACATGGTGGATGTTGTGATGAGAATGTAAGATGTGCTTGGAAGGGAAAGGCTTGTGATGGAAGACTGGCTTGCTATATAAACAGACGAGAAGAGAACTTCAAGGCAGCATGTCCAAGGAACAGCACAGGACGTTACCTATGTTCCGGTCTTATGAGCAGCTACTGGTGAATAGAATAAGAAGTAATAATGAAAGAACAATAATACGGAAAAGTTCAACTGGCAAGGTCTGTCACCCGCAACACCATTTTTTCAGTGTACGCTAATCGACAATAACTTAACGGAATAATTCTCGGGCCAAGCAACTTCGACTCTGGAGATCAATTTATGCTTTACTACTATAATTTAAACTCTACGTAAGGGACTTATATGCCAGTTTTTCTCCGTCTCTGGTGCCTACGGGCGAACGAGTAACAGAAAAGTCCCAGCACAAGCGTGAAGGCAAAGAGTGTCTATTGTTCCTTTAATTTCTTTTTATGCGAGCTCACAAGTTCGAGTTCGTCAAGAGTTTCCACTTTATCAATTTTTCCTCGGACCATTCTCACTGTTCAATGAAGTTTTCTTCATCCTCTTGCACATATGCATTGTCTACGCAGCTCTATTATTCTACCCTGAACACACTGAGAGTGCTAATCGCAAGACAGGGATCCTGACCACAGTGACATCCTGGAAGAGTTTCATTCACGCTCAAGCCGATTCGTCCACATCGACAGGGATGTCGTTCTCAAGAACCCTGGAATCTTGCACTGTCCAACGACTAACGACTTCGGGCAGGTGAATATGACTTGTTTTATGCACCGCACTGACGTCAGGAAATAAGACCACGACATTTTATGTCAGATTGCCGAGATCAATTCAATTATTTCATCTACAACAGTAAATCGCGCCCGCGCAACACCCGTCAAAATGGGAATGCCATACTCCAAACAAGTCCACGCTGCCTTCGACCAAGTAACACCCTTGGTCGCGGCTGGCTTTGAAGTCCTTAAAACAACAAAGAACATCGCCATTCTCCTCGCCGTCATCCAAGTCCTCGTCGCAATTGTTCTCACACTCACACTATTTGCGATACTGGCGCTGATATACTCTGTTAATCCGGACTTGGAAGAGGAGCGACGCGCAATTGTCACGCCTTGTATGCAATGGATTGCGAGCTGGGTGACTGAATATGGGCACGCGCTGGCTTTGGGATTAAAGGTGCTTATTGTGTTAACTACTGGGGGCCTGGGGGCGTTTATCTGGTGGAATAGTACGCCGACGTTTCCTGTTGCTGAGGCGCCAGCTGGAGAGGAAGAGGAGGGGGATGATGGCTTGGAGAACACGGATAAATTTGAGTAAAAGACAGCTGCAACTGTTCGGGTACGCTTGGCCGATCGCGCGGCGAATGCTTTGGGATGGAAAAGGGCAGATTGAATGATACCAGAACAGACACAATACCCAATGAGAAATGCAACACCACTGGGTATTGCGAGAAGACACAATCTGATTACGATCATGAACTCAGACTAAACAGCTATCTTGAAAGCTGTATAGTATCATCACTGTTCAATACAAATCAGACTTCTCATCACAGTCGCACTCAAAGTCACCCACACAACCCCCAGATCCCAAACAGTAAAGAATATTTGGACTCAGCCAAAACCCAACTTGGGTGTACTGGTGGCATCACTGTCGTGGCGCGTGTACAAAGTGTAAATATCGAGAAAAACCTTATCTGATCGTTGTGGCTTGTGCTTCGATGATTTTTGTATATAACCCAGTGGTAACCCTGAGCCCTACTTGTACGAGCAAGAGATGCTGAGACCATGAGGAAAAGAATATCTCTCAAGGGTGAAGAGGACGTTTATATACATGTGATCACTCGTGAAAATTTTATTGTCGGTAGGGCACGAAGCAAAATTACAAGAGAGAAGGATGACTCACATCCCGAACGTCTTGCCTCCAGCGAGTGACTAATCTTAACTGAGGGTTTCCTGCCTAAAGTCTCACCAAGCCTCAAGGCAATACAGACGTACTGCGATAGGCAGAAAAAGCCCCTTCACTGCCATCATCATCATTGTCAAGAGCAACACCGACACCGACAGCCACATACGATGATGTGACTCAGCATGAGTATCGGCCTTAGTCACGACAGTGTAGGAAGCCAGCTTTGGCTGATCCTGGAATCTTTCGATAAGAAGCCAACGAATGATAGCGGGATACTGTCTCGCCGAAAGAATGGCGCTGCGATACCTCCCGTTGCTGTCAACATAGTCCAAACGGGCCCCTCTCCGTACCAAAACCTTCATCTGCTCGAAGCGGCCGAGGGAGCAAGCGTACATGAGCGCTGTGCCTTCCTCTGATATTTCACGCTCGATGTCTATATCCTCATCTAGCAGCCAAGGCAATGCATCGTGAAGCTCCTCGTTTAATATAGCTGGACAGAGTGGCGAGAGGTAAGGAGGTTTGTCTCTGAAAGAGTTCAAGGCCCTGTGCCTGCCGTCTTTGGGAAGACTGAGGTATAGCATACGTGCCATCCTTGTACCGAATCTCACCAATATTAATGAGATGAGATTGAGACCCAACTCAGAGTCGGTCTGTGGTAAAAGGCCAGCATTGAGTATGTATGTCAGTATCTGTGATTTTCGAGTGCTGAGGATGGTATTTCCACGAAGAGTAATCGCCTGTAGGTCGCATCTTTGTTGGTGGAAGTAGATAAAGCAGCGTAGCGAATTCTCGGAGGAAAGATGCATGACGTTCTCTCCGTGTACGTTCCTTGTCTCAAGTGACGCTCCCCTCTCAACAAGTAGCCGAGCGACGTCTATGAAGTCATGCCGAGCAGCATGAGCTATTGCCGAAAGTCCTTTCGAATCCTTGTGGTCTATAAATGCTCCGTGATCGAGTAAGTACTCGACTAGCGCACAATCATCTTCCGATTCGATGACAGCAACAATCAGGGGAGTTTGAAATTCCGCGTTCAGGCTATTCACATCTGCTCCGGCATTGATAAGGGCCATTGCCATTGGTAAGTAGTTCATGAAAGCAGTAGTATGCAACGCCGTTACTCCACCTGAGATATACCCCCACTCCTCGCCTAACTGATGACAATCGGAGGGAGTCGTTGCACCTGTCAAGGCAGCCACCATGGCTGCTTTATCAGATGGAATGTCTTGTTCTTTCCATGGCGAAATCGAAGCACTGGTATGTATAAATCAGCTACTGCCTTCACTGTTTCTGCCAGAGCAACAAACCAATATCTTTCAGCATTTGCATTTAAATGATCCAAAATCACCTCAAGCGCCTCGACATCATCATACAAACAAGTAAGATGAAGAGGGCTGATGGGACTATCTGACCAGGTGTACCCACTCTCCAAAGCCTTATCAAGAAGTTGACTAAAGCAAGACGCAGTGATTGGCGTTTGGACAGCCTGATGCAGGGTGCCAAATACTCCGTGGAAATCACACGCAGCCTGTCTCGGTATAGCACCAATTGACAATAGCCATACCACAATGTCGCTCTCGCCATAGTATACCGCATATGTAAGAACATCACAAACGCCACAGGCCGGCATGGGGCAGTCTATGGGACGGTCCTTGGAGAGTAGTGATTGAAGCTCTTCCAAGTTACCGTCTTGTATACAGTCATCAATGGCCTGTGGCATAAGTGTCGCCTCTGTCTTTACGACTTTTGGGTGGTCGTCCCTGACCTCATCGGTTTCTGCACCATCTCCATTAGATTTCTCGACTGTACTGGCTGGCCTCGTTGATGGTTCCCCGGCACCCAAAGCCCGTAGCGTCTCAACTGCTTCGTGGTGCTCGTGCATAAGAGCTATATCGATAGGACGTTTCTGCCCATCATTGACTCCGTTGATGTTAGCTCCATGCCGGACTAAGGCGGTGATTGTATCTACGTGTCCTAAGAAGCTTGCGATATGTAAGGGCGTGTATAGCTCTGTGGTACAGGTGTTTACGTCCTCAACGAGCTTGTTACTGAGAAGGTAATCAATGGCTTTGACACAGTGTCCAGCGACGGCGAGGTGTAGGATTGAAGCGTTATGAATATCTATACGATCTGGCGACGATGGAGGGTAGAAACTGCATGATGGTAGGCAAGTTTTCCAATCGTATGTAGAAACCTTGCGGATCTTGTCGTGGAGGTGGCGAAGTAGGTCGATTCGATCATGGGCAATAAAAAATCTGGTAAGATCCCAGCCGTCCGAAGCTTGAACGAAGACATCCGCCCCCTTCTCGACCAAAAGCTCCACAATGTCGAATCGCCCCCTTTCCGCAGCTATCAATATAGCAGGATCTGTAGACCTTTCGTTCACAGACAACCCTTGATCAAGTGCGAACCTGATTTTCTTCATGGCAAGATCTTCAGACTCCGGGGCGTTACCAGCCATCTTTATGAGACCGCACAGTATCTCCATGTCAGCATCTTCACATCTACCCTCGAGCGCAAGCTGAGCGGCCTGGAAGACTTCCACAAAGATTTGTAACGACCCCTCGCAACAGGACTTTTCAATGGGTGAGATGCCGTCGACACGAATATGTACAGGAACGCGCGAAATGAGGAGCCAGTGGACGATTGGATACTCGTTTTGCTGTATAGCTTTCACGAGGAAGGCTATGGTGGGCGGTTGACCCATGATATCAGCCGGCGGCCGAAGTATCATGCATGCGTTATACAAGAAGCTCGCTTCCCATCGATCGGATCCAGCACTGAGCTCAAGAGCTTTAAATTCTTCAAACAGTGCTATCATTGATGAGCATGCATACCGCTTTTCGAATGAATCGACGATCTTCGCATCAACCAACGCCAGTAGCAACCGGTGAATGTTGTGGAGATGGGAAGCAAACCAGGGCTGATTTCCATAGCTAACAAGATCTTGACAAAATAATCGCCAGACATGCTGCGTCTTATTGACCATATAATTAGTAGGGGCAAGTTTGATTAACCGTGAGGTGAGTTGTTGGTCTGTTAGCAGGATTGAGCCACTCAACATCAAAATGTACCGGGTATATGATTGGAACACTGTCACACCAACTTGACCAATCTGGTCTTTGTTATAAATTTGGATGAGCTCTTCAACAAATTCGTCGCTGCAGCGATTTGTAATGGCATGAAGGGGAAGCAAATTTCCCGACAAAGTCGTATTGACTGGCAAACCCTTAGAAACAAGTTCATGGAAGAGTCCTTGCGAACCCATCGCCACTACATATCCTAACGGGTTTTCTGAACTCTGAAAGAACGCTGAGTCGTTTGTACAGTGCTGTAACAGTAGTGTGGCCGCACGCTCGCAGCCATGGGAAAGAGCCTCGACCACAGGTGTGATGCCATGAGCGACAGCTTTTAGACGTCTCTCGATATCCTGTTCAAAGCTCAGGAGTGCTTGTAAGACATGGATGGAGTCTTTCCTAGCTGCAATATGCCACACGGAAAGTCCGTCATCGTTCAACCCTAGCTTACTGTATCCAAATTGCAGCAATACTGTTATCACCTCGGCGCTATCATACGCGGCAGCAATGAAGAGGGGATTGTATTCTTTGTCGATGTATCCTGTTTGCTCGAAATGCTTCTCGAATCGCGCATCCTCAAGTAGACGAGCCATATCCTTAGGCCGGTCTTGCTGTGTCGTATACTTGACGTAGGTTAAGAAGTCATCATCTTGAATCAGGACTGGAAGAAACTGGTCCTCATCGTGGTCGAATGTATCCCAAGAACTGCTAGACCGAACCAGCTTACTAACGAATTGTAGCGCCTCAGACACCTGGGCGCTCTTGTGGGCGTGGGCGTCGAAATTGAAAATGGCCTGAATAATGTCACGAGCCAGAGTGTCTTCGGGTGTTCCAACTTGGAACAACGACTTAAGCTTGTCGAGGGCATCCTGAGCAAGACATTCGTCTGGGAATACCGCCAACAGGGATAGGAACGGACTTGCACCGCCACTTCGAATACATGAGTCTAGAGCCAATCTGCCAATCGAGTGCCTGCCCACGGACGGAACTTTTAAGTTATGTTCCAGAAGAGTACTAATCGTCGTGTGAATGTCATCTGAGCTCGGAAGGCCAGGTTTGAATTCCCAAGTGATATGACTTATTAAAGGTATCTGGCCAACTCTTCGAAACACATTGAGGCCGATTAAGGCGAAGTGGATTGGAGCCAGGTCTAAGACTGTTGCGTTGACATCCATATTTGTTGCTAGGAGCCAGCGACAGAGGGCCGAAGAGCAAATCATGGCGGCAATATGTAAAGATGTCAGGTCCCGGCGCAGGATAAATGTTATCAGATCCATAACTTTGCTCTGGGTGTTGTCATCGATTTGATCGACAGCTGGACCAAAGTATACACAGAGAAAAGTAAGCCAATTCAGGAGATAAGGACGCTTTCGTGGCGCGAACAATTCTTTCAGTAGCCTTGCGACAGTCGTATCATCGTGGGTACTTGGAACCGCTGGCCAGTGAATTGCAGCATACTGATAAAACGGATGGTCTATAGTGCGCTGAATGACCTTTCGATACTCAGACATTTCTGCTACGGGCCGTGACGCGAATTCAGGCGATAGCATGTGTTCGAGTGAAACCTGGGCCAGAGAGCATTCTGCGTCTGGTTTAGAGTATCTGAATGATCCGAGTGGTGATTCCTCGTCGATAGAATTTAAGTACTCCTCAACAGTGAAGTGAGCAAGTTCGAATCTGTCGCCTTCGAGGTTCTTTCGTATAAGGCTGCTGCAATAGGTCATTATCTCCTTCTCATCAACCATCTCAAGCCTGGTTGTGCCTTTTCGGTCCCTGTCAAGGCCGATGGACAAGGCTTCGCATATCTGGGCGATACCCAGGCCCTGGCTATCATAGCAGATCCAGTGTAGGGTGTTTCGAACTATTTCTTGCGCGATGTTCTTCCCTTTCTTGGACATGACTTTGATAAGAATTCTGTCGTACGACTCGTCAAGCGTCGGCGGGAGCGTGTTCAAGGCAGTTTCTCGTCCAACTTTCCCCAGACCTTCAAGACAGTCAAGCTGACATGTCACCCATCGAAACCTAGCCAAAGGTGTGATTAGTATTAGCGATATGCAGCACTGAATTTCGAACTTACATGCCATTCGCCTTCGAAATCAGTGTCTCCTTTATCCTACTACTTTCCTCATGAGGAAGCCCGCACAGTGTTGGGCGCCTCGTCATCTCGGCATCGATATAAAGCTCCAGGTCCTGTGTATGTGCTGAGATCTCTACCTGCTCGTAATCGGGTACGAGCTCTGAGCTGATCTCGACTTCTCTCCGACTGAATAGCGCAATACTCATATTGGATATAGAGCGGGAAAGTTGAGAGACGCCACGTGTAATCTCTCGTGTGTTGTTGATACACTCGTCCAGGCCATCCACAATCAAGAAAACCCTAGGGAAGAGCTTGCACATATCGGTGATTACGTCAGTCAGCTTCCCTATGTCGACTTGTCTAGGGAGACCAGACTCTGGGTGTAATTCTTTATAGTAGTCTTGAAGTCTGGCAAAGGCTTCTGGGTTTTGCAGGGCAATCTGAAGGGCGATTGAGGAGAGTATATTGCCGAGGACCTGTGTGTCGGGATCCTTGTAGTCGCAAAAGGCAAAGGCCAGTATCGTGTCCGATTCGCAGATATCCAACAATCGCTCAATCAACAAGCCACATAAAAGAGTTTTGCCAGAACCCGCGATACCTGTTAACCAGATCCTAGAGTTGGGCTGAGTCATCCACTGTGAGACGGCCGGGTTCTTGATGAACCAGCCACCAGTATCGAAATTTCGTAAACGTTGGGTTATTTCGAATTGTGACTGCGGATTGATCTTGAGAAAGTAATCGTAAGTCTTCTGGCGTTCCTCGTTAAGCTGTACTTTTGAATGCATTTCTTGCAAGACCTTGATTGCGTCTCGAGTACTTGCGACCTCCACTTTGATGTCTTCCTGTGCCTTCAGGCATTGGATCAGAGTATCCAGCGTATCAGCAGAAAGGGCGAGATTGATGGTCGCTTTTTGAGCTCTAACCTCTTCAACCAGCTTTATCATGTCGTCTTTTGAGAAAGGCCATTTAAGCTTCTGTATGATGGACGTAGCTTTGCTGGCTTGAAACTTGGTTTCAGCCTTCGCGAGCTTTTCATCCAAGCCCTCAACCATCTCCTTCAATTGATCTAGCTGGAATTCGCCGAAAAAGCTATTGTTGGAACTCGATGCTTCGAGCGAAGCAGCAAGGAGTGATAGATTAGTTAGCATACCACTCAAAACTCGAAGCTCTGTGGTAAGTATGCCAAGATCCATTCGAGCATCCTTAACAGCTTTGCCGTAATCTATAAGCGTTTTGCAGACCTTACCAGCAAGCGAAGCTAAACCGCCTATACTAGCGGCGATAGACAGGGGATCTGACATGCTGACGCCAATTTTGGTGAGATGTGCTCAGTTACGTTCAGTATGTTCAAGCGTTCTTGATTGGTTGATTCTCGAGCAACGACTGGGATGTATCAGGGCGTACCCAGGCTAAAAACTGGCTCTCACCTCGATGGGTTCGAAAGCGTTGATCGTGTGGAAATAGAATATGAGGGGCAGAACAAAGAACCGTGACAAACGAGTTGGGCGATTTATTTACTCTGTTACTTCGTACTGAGAGTAAGCATGCATAAGCTCGGTTAAAAAAAAGCTGTCATCCCCAAGCTTGAAAATGAGGCTGTAATGAGGCTTGGTTTGCATTATTGGCTTTCTTGCACCAATGATGTGAGGCATTTTCGCGCCACTTCACGAGGCACACTCCAGCTCAGGACGTTCATTCGACAGTTTGAGCAACGGCTTATGCAACAGCGTATTTCAGTCCACTTCTCTGTGCACAACCCACGTCATTTTATTCAAGCCTTTTGGTGATGTTGGGGGCCGTTTACAACAGGACATTGCAGCAAGCCTTTTTTTATATGGAAGGCAGCTGTTAAACACAGCAGATAACGTGTTAGCCTTTCACTTTAAGTCTCTAAGAGTAAGATTATTAATGAAAGCCAGATGCAGAAGAAATTGTGTTTATTTTATGACGGTACATTCTATCGGATATAAAGATTGGCTTCAGCCCACCTTGACATGCATGGCTCAGCCGCTCTCGGCATCTCGTACCTGTCCAGCAGATACCTCGCAGCAACCTAGTGACCACGCATCAACGAACGAATCACCTTTGGCTTTCCAAAATTCGCAGTACAAGCATTCCAAATCTTGACAAAAAACCACCTCATGTCCCCAGCACCCCACTGCAGTTCAACATACGGACCACAATACTCATCCAAAAACCAAGAAAACTCAATACGGGCTTTTTCCTCATCCTCCTCTGTATGGAAGTGAAACCACCAAATGATGGCTTTATCGCCACTGTTCACGTGGCGGCGGAGGATGAGCTGCTGCTTCTCGAGCTTCCATTTGATGATTCCGTACGGGAAATGCGCGGGCCGGACTACGCTGTCGTCGACGAACGAACCGGGCATGTTGACAGAAACAGTGTCGAAATTTTGGAAGTGAAAGGGATCGAATTCGCGGAAGTGCACGACTAGTGGGACGTATCGGGCGACCTCGTAGAGATCCTGTGCCAGCGCTTCGGTGTGGGAGACTCTCTTGAAGATTTCCTCGTCGCAGTCCCAGTTAGTGATGCTGAGTCTATCATGCAAGAGCCTCCAAGAGATGGTGTGGTCAGTAGTAATAGTCTTAGTTTCATCTTCCCAAAGGGTAAACACACCAATTTCAGACAAAATGTCAACGACGATACCTGTTTTCGCACATCGCGCAAGACGATGACCGGAAACGTTGGGTCGTGAAACGTGGAAATACTCAAAGTCGAAATCATTAGGGTACTGAAGCGTAAGACGATGAGCGATGCGAAGAGCAAAATCAGTGCAGCGACCCATATCTCCGTTCCAAGTCTGTTCAATTGCTGGATGGCCGGATTCACATGCCTCAGTGATAGAATCAAGATCGAGGGAGGCAAAGGTGCCCTTTGGATCGCGAACGAGATCGTGGATGGACTTCTTTGCGACATCGAGGAGGAGTTGAATTTGTTCATAGGATGAGTAGGGACCGCTGTTGATAGCGGCTGCAAATTCTTTGTTGGCTGCTGCCAGGAGGTCTCGGAGAGGAGTCATGATGGATGAGATTCTTTCGTCAAAGGGATAACCTGTAAGTCTTGACGATAAAAACCGTGGTTAGTGATGAAAATTGAAAGCAGCGAGAGTGGGAAAGATGGGAGTTTATGTTGATGCTGAACATGATGGAGAATCGAACAATTGCATTGTGCCTTGCGAAGCACGGTCTGGCACGGTGAGGTACGACAATTGTTGAAAGCGATATGGCATTAAGAACAATGTCACATGGTAAAGTAAATATCGTTTTCTTATGATGATTGGATAATTCCATGAACACATTTAATTGTCTTTATAAAGATATGAACAATATTTACGAATGACATCAAAAGTCGCCTCCCTTGCCCATCGAAGACTTGGATTCCTTTCTCGACTTTCTCCTCGCACCAGGACCATCGTATACATTCGTCGCCGTTATGTTCGTTTGCGTTCCATATGTGCCGGTATAGATCGACGGTGCTTCTTCCACTTTACTAGAAGTCGAAGTATCCACACTCCGGCTTTGTAGACGCATTGACTTGTCGCCTCTTCCAACGCATTGTTTGAGCTTCATGAGTAAAGGCTTGTAAGTCGGAAGACAGGCGCACGCGATGCTGGAGACGAGCTCAGCGAGAGACCATGATGCTGCTGTGACGTTCCACCACGTAAAGTCTTTTTCAGGCGTCAGCCATTGTATCCGAAATATTGAGATCGCAATTGTACTGTTCTTGTCAGCAAAACCACCAATGCATCTACAAGAAGACTTACAAGAATCCCAATGCAAAGATACCCGACAAGAGCAGTTTCTGTCCCAAAGGTAACTGAAGTCTCCAAACAATAGGAAGCGGCATGACAATGATCGCAAAGTCAATCACTATATGTACTGTCGCATTGACGTACCACATCACAAGCTGATGCTGGAAACATTTGCCCTTTATCCTCGGATCCCAAACTGCTTGCAACGGGACACAGAGGAAGGATATACCTAGTATTTGTGAGGCACTCCATAATGTGACGATGACCATGGAGGTGGTGTAGACCCATCGCATGCGAGAGACGGACATTAGGCGGTAGTATTGGAAAAGGAAGGCCATTTTCGTAAAGTACAATGATGCGACGTAGAAGAAGATGGATATCCAGAAGCACTGGTACAGTTAGTGACGGTCGGTAATATGAGATGAGGTATCGTACGCGTCCGTAGTTGACTAGTTGATCGAGATTTAATGTCCAATCGTGCCTCCCAAGACCGTATTGTGTCACTTGAGTGTGTCAGTAGAGTTGGCGCGTCGGACGACAGAGAACGTACTGGCAGCTATCGCAGTTCCACAACCTATGCAACAAAGCTAGGAGGTGCATGTTAGAGGGGATCCATCCTGTATATCGCGGTACCTACTAATCCCATCACAATAAATAAATCATCCCACCCCATCGATCTGATAGTCCGTCTGCAACAAAGGCGTATCGTAACCAACGCGGATACCCAAACCATCAACCCCACCGCAATCCCAAGCGCGATATCCGATTTATTTTCATGAGACCTTGCAGCTTGTTCAGCGGTGACGTTTGCTCTCCTGTCGTCCATGGTGGTAGTGAAAGAGAATGAGAGGATGGAGGTGGGAAAATGGCAACCAGGGATATTGTCTACGCCGAGACATCTATGATCTGCACAAGCCAGGTACTCGTACCGTCATTCTGGTCCACCATGCAGGGGAAAGAAAAGATGACACATGCTGCCACAAAGCTAACTAGACTGATGACAGTTTATTGTGTCCTCTCCAAGCCACGAAATCAGAATTGATCTATAATCTGACGGTTGGAATGGCTGGCTAGCCTGATGCAGTTTGAATCTCGAGGGGCAGGCCAAGATTAGGTTTGACCCGGCGCCACGAGGCATCCATTATCCGAGCTGACCAGTCAAGTACCCGAGTGGCGTTCAAAGACCGGATATGAATGGGAATACAGACGTTTGCAACCGGAAACTGGTACGACGGGAAGCTGGTGTTCGCAATCCAGTGTAAACTCATTTGAGATAATCGAGCAGATGACAGGCCAACTGTTGACGTCGAAATACCTTATCGACACGGTGATCAGAAAATATGAGGCTGAATGGCGCAATCATATTGCGGTTCCAGGCTCTCGGAACGGCCGTTCAATTTGCCCAGACATGTAAGAGGCTCGAATGAGCTGGGACCAATTGCCAAGATGCATTCGATGCTCAAATGGAATTAATCGAAAGGTCGCCAAGGGTAGCAATCTTCTTTTCTAGTAATTCAATTTGCTGCGATCTTTGTACTCATACGGCATATGATATTATAAACAATCGGCTCGCCTGAGTCTCGAGGATATAACTATCACCATTCGAACCCGAATTCCTCAGCATGTCCTTCCTCACACCTTGGCCTCATCACTCCCCGCTGTTCCTCCATACTACAATTTGCCCAAATCTTCTTCCCCTCCATCCACTCCGCTCCCCAGACGCACTCGTCCCAAGAGCCTTCCCAAGAGCCCTGCCTCAGCTGAAGATGCTGAATCTTATCCCCTGTTTTAAACAAGTTGAGGATGTGGAAAATATCGAGCGTAGCCTTCTCCGTCAAGAACGGCTTCGCTAATAGGTCTTTCTTGGCCTTAGCTTTGGGCGGTGCTGCTCTGTCGTGCATATCGAGATAGATCGTTAGGTTTGTCAACTTGGGCATACTTTCCGAAATAGCCTTGAGATGCTTCCAGGGCCAGGTCCCGTCAACTCGGTCCAAGTCAATGGTGAGGTTGGTCAGTCCAGGTGCCCATTTTCCCAGGTTTCGTATCTGTTCCACTGAAAGGATCGGTCTGTTCTTGAACCGCAATTCAGAGTTTGTCCACTGAAGATGTTTGAGCGTAGATCCATGTCGCTTGACGACAGGTTCAAAAACATCATCTCGGAGAGTTCCACTTCTTGTCCAGGTAATGCTCTCCAACGGCTGAACAGCTGTTATAAAGTCTTTAGCTGGTGGAAGCATCGATTCCCGCTGTTCATTTGTCTCGTAATAGCTCTGGTTGTAGCTCTGGTTGTAGGGGTCGTCTTCCGAGGTTTCAATAATTGCAGTTATCCATGTGCCATCAACATTGAGGGTCTTCAAGCCAGTGAGTGCACGTGGAAGATCCTCAAATAGACCTTTACCCTGTGGCTTCACCATATTATCCGTCATAGACAAGGTATGCACCTTTGAAAAGTCCATTGCTTCAAGCCAGAGCTGAACATTGTTCAAATCACGCCTTTCAATTGGCGTGTCCCTCTGTTCATACCATCTCCTAGCGCTCCTTTCCCTGGGCCCGATCGGGGTATTCCTCAGCTCCCAGTGCCATCGAGCGTGGTAGAACATGTCTACGACCCAGTTGATGTAAGGATTGGTAGACGCTGGCTGAGGCCATAACCCGTCGGCAGAAGCCCAGCTAGGCGTGGATTCTTTCAACTCGTCATGCCATTCGTTGAAATTGAAGTCATAGCCGGAGAAAGATAACATGTGTGGGGCTGAGAGATAACGTTCTTTTCCATCGAGCTTGAATGGAAGATTATAACCGTCAGGATGGTCGACGCACGACACGCCCGTGTTTACCATGCACAATTCTGTGATGTTTGGACATATCTGCATGGCCTCGTGGACAGAAGCATAGGTGCCGAAAGCTGAATTGCGAGGGTAGCCATCCGGAATTATGGCGCGGATTGTTGTTGGACAGGGATCATCTGGTGTCCATTGTTTCACTGGTTCTGTCGCAATTATTGGTATCGCGAACAGTCCGATAGCAATAAATAACTGGCGTATTCGCACGCGAATATTGTTTTGGCGGGCCATTCTTGAACAATAATGAACAAATTGAGCGGTCAGAATGTTGCTTGTTCGTGAAACAATAACAAAGGGACGAGTCGAACTGGGATAACGGTGGAGAAATATTGGACAAGCGAGGCCAATGACACGGTGTTGCTTATCGTGCTGACTCACTGTTGCCTGAGTGGTGCAGGGTACAGGGTTCCAGATAACATACTGTCATTTATTAACACATCTAAAATATAGACAATTCAAGAGAGAAATGTCAAGGTGTGTTTGAAATCGATGTCAGTAAGCACACGTAGCATGTCATATTATGAGACACATGGTTGTGTTTCGGATGCCAAATGCCGACGTTCTGTAATACAGTATCGTATGATAAATTGTATGATAAAATCATATCTTCAAAAGGAAGGTCGAATTACGATATTAATGATATGATGCAATGTCAATCAATTTATATAATGAATTCCTGTCGCAAGGTTTCTCTCTCTTCAAAGTCGTGAGAACTCACCAGTACCATGGCTCCATCAATTAAGACCCGTCGCTACCGCACACTCGAAGCATGGGACGCCTTCAAAAAAACGCAATCTCGAATATGCCATCAACCTGCTGGTTGCAGGGGAATGGGTGGCCAATGGTCTCGTCAAAGATGGTTGTAGCTGTCTGGACGCGCGAGTGGGAAGCGAACGATGCCAAGAGACGGCAGCTCTGGTCCTCATACTGCGTCGTGAGATTGCAGGGTATCTCGATGATAATGACCTTACTCATGAACTCAAATTTCTCATCGAAAAATATCGCTCTCGGCATGCTGACGATAAGCGCTACAATGAGATATTTACCATCGACGATATCTGTGTGGGGAGTGATGAGAGGTATGATCAGATCAGGGAGTCGGTTATCGACTTTATGGGATCAGACTGGACTACCTTTCTTTGCTACGCGCACACAATTGCGTCTTTCAGTGTTCTCAGCACTACAGAATGCGGTATACCAATTCGCTATCGTCGCTTGAGCGATGTCCTAGTCGTAACAACCTCAGAACAGCGCGACGCTGGACTGGGAGACTACCACGACGCGGAATTTCCGATGAGAACGGAGTTCACGGAGGTTTCTTTCAGAATTATCGACAAGCTCTCTACCAAGATCCTCCCACGAGCTATTTCAGAAGTGCCTTTTGGTGAGAGTCCAAGACGGTGTCAAACAGCCGCTGAGCAGGCTCGCGAGATCTTTCACTTTTCGAAAGCGATAAAGCGACCAGGCTGCCGTGAAGAATATCCCATTACTTTTGGTTCTTTCTCTGCTTCCATGCAGATATTGCTTCGACTTTGTTGGGTTTATGGAATTCCACTTACGGTGTGTATGCCTCGGCTACGATATGATGGACCATTATTAGGCTGCAACGGCAACTCTGGGTTGGACGAGCCAATTACTTATGAACTCACTTCCGCGCCTGTAATAACGCACATACCCACAAATGAGAATGGTGGCAGCTTCAGAATGGTCGACCCTAAGGAAGCAGGAATTGAAGATGAGCCATGCTGGAAGCTCCTTGGTTACAGCATGTATCATAAATCGCAGCCTGGTAGTTTCCTTACCTCGCCATGCGACGGTGAGTCCACAGAAGCTCTGAAACAAGTCGATCTAAACCATATCGTGTCTATCTTTGGCTTTTTCCATGAGGAATATCCTGCCAAGACGGAGAACCCACCTGATATCGACGAACTGTACAGGATGGTGTGTGGTGATGAGGGCGACGTTGGAGCATTGATGAGTCCTGAGGGTGGCTTCGATGGTTGTGGCATGAATTCAAACGAAAACTCTAATACCAAAGATCTCCTGTCCATCCGCAACAGTGTCGCCAACCTGTCACAAAAGCACGACCTTCGCGACACTTTCATCGCCCACCAGCGAGGACCCAACACGTTCTACCAGATGCAGCACAAACCAATTCCATTCACCTTTAGCCACATCGACGCCTCGACTCCACGAACAGAAGAAGTAAAATGGGCCGCGATGCTTCAAAAGCATAAGTCTACGTCTGAGCCGATGTTTGCAAATCTCTTTACTGTCGGCAACGCTGTCTACAGCATGAACGACAAAGACGAGGCGGATCGATTGATGAGGATGAACAATAACAATCAGAAGATCAGAGAACTAATGAAGAAACATCTAAGTCACGGTGTATTCTTGAGGGATGATCACAAGGCGAAGTGGGAGAGATGGGAGATGGAGAAACGGAAGAAGAACAAAGTCAAGTTGTAAATAGCTATAGTCTAGACGTGCTTCAACAGCAGTAATGTATTTACCCTTTGGTCTTAATGATACAACTACTCCGCTGTGTTATACAGGATATCTGTACCGCAAAAACCAAAAGGTTATACATTACTACTCTTGATTCGCCTGCCACTACACTAGATACATAAATCCTTCTACCTCTTTAACTTTTCAAATTTGACTAAACAAGTAGATTCCTGTCATATGTTAGCGAGAGCTGCATTGAAGTGATTCAAGGAGGCATATACCTTGACCTTGGGAAATCGTTCATCGTAGAAAGTCTCGACTCGAGCTGTAATCGCAGGACTCGTATTCTCAAAGCCAGGTGCGATGGTAGTGTTATACTCCCTGTACAACGCGGCGCAAAGAACCGTCATCTCCGCCATGGCAAGACTAAACACATCAGCAACCGCATTCTTACCAAAGGGAAACTCGAATAACTTACTGCATGCCAATGCACATCCTCCCACCAGAAGAAAATCCCCAAAACCATCGATTCAACTCACTAGCTTTCTCACCCAACCACCTCTCCGGATCAAAAACAAGCGGATCCTTAAAAACTTCTTCATTTCGATGCATGATCCAAGGCGACATACCAACAACCGTATCCTTGGGAATAACATATCCATCGATAGTTGTATCTTCACCAGTAGATCGTGGTTCTGTGCTAGGAAGCGGTGCATACAGGCGTAGAGTTTCTTTGATGACGGCTTGGAGATACGTGCACTTGTCGGCGACCTCGGCTTTGGGAATGCCTTGTTTGTTAAGGGATTCAGCGGGGATGGCGCTGACTTCTTCGCGGAGTTTTGCTTGGAATTTCTCGTTGCCGGGGAGGGAGAGGGACCAGATTAGGAACATTAGTGTGTCGCTGGTCGTGTCGATGCCAGCTAGGAAATGGTCTGCACATTCAGAAGCCATTTGGAGATCGCGCATTCCATCTGGTCTTTGAGTTTCATGATATTGCCAGAGTCGTTCAAGGATAGAAACATGCTCATCTGCCCTTATTAGTATCCCACCCTTCAGAATAATTGAATAACTTACCCTCTGTAAATTCGATCTCTTGTGCATCAGCCTCAGCGCGAAACTGCTTGAATGCCGACAAAGCATAAGCTCGAATACCAGTATACGTCGTAGGTTGCTGCATCGGCAAAACAGGCTTGACCAACGCGCCCATAAAACTCGACTGGCGATACAGCCACTGCGTAAAGCCCTTCAAATGAACGATGCACCAACTCAAGCGTCGTCGACTAGGATGAAGAATGTCTGAAATGAGATTCCTGTGAATTTTGGATCCACGGATAGCAGCGGTAGCACCGTATTTTCCATACACGAAAGACGTGATGTTATCCAGACTGTAGTAATGCAAGGTACTAAAAATCTCGCTAACACCCTCAGGTTCAGCGTCAATGAGATTCAAGTACCGCCACACCTGGCGTTCAATCATTCTTGCGGTAGCAGGCTTAAGAACAGCAGTTTTCGAATAAGCGTGACTTAACAACTTCTTCCGATCACCATGGTCCTTGGGTGAATGAAACGTAAACAGATTCTGTTCACCATAGACATCAAACATGCGGTAAAAACTAGTTCTGCCGAAGCGAGAGCCTGGTCCATAGATGGTGCGCAGCGCAGAGAGGCTGTTGAAGGAAATTTCGTTGGGCGCGATGCGGACTACTGGTCCGTATTGTTTGTGAAGGGCGTTTATTGTGCTGGTGCGTGTGCCTTTCCAGTCTTCGTAGGCGAGACGCCATTTTGTTGCTGCGAATGATTTGGGGCCGGGGATGGCGCGGAGGGGAGAGAGGAATGGGTCGATAAGGTATTTTACGAAGAGGGCTATTGCCAATACAGCGGCAGCGAGTGGGAGGACGGCCATGACTGCAATTGATGAGAAGTCAATTGATGGCAAGGTGTCAATTGACCTCCGACACAGAGCAGATATGTATGTCAAGGTTGTTTGCTGTGGTGTATACAGATTTCCCCGCACAGAGTTGTCGAGATAAGGCGTAACAGAACTCGATCCAAAGGCGCGCCCTGGAGGTCTAGGGCATACTTCAACCCCTCAGTGGACCTTACAAACGTCAATTATCAGTGGGTTTGTGATGATGTACCGGTGGAACGGTGCCTTGAAACCGACGGTATTCGGATGTTGACTCCGAGGTCTAGGCTTGATTTGGAGATGGCGGGGACAGGACCAATTATCTTGAGGGCATAACAAAACCCCTCATGAACTTCATTACGGCTGATGGTCACGCGACTCGATAGCTTGTTTTGACTTGTTAAATGTCATTTGCGAAGTCAGGGAGGCAGTATAGGCACTGCGATAACTCTGTGGACAATAACACATTTTGCAGTGAGAATGAACATCATCCAAGTAACAAAGCTTGGAGCTATCTATCACAATGACGTCACTATTGAACTTGGCGAAGAAAATGGATTAAAGGTCTTCAATTGCTATCGTATATTCTATACAAACCACCCGTTCATTTCTTAAATCTCTTGCATATCTTTTCAATTTTCCATCCCTCACAGCATCTCCATACTAAACATCCACGCGACTCTTAAAACTGAGGAGCATTCAGCGCCATAAGCGTCAAAAGTCCAGAAATAAGTCCAGCAGAAGGAAGAGTAAGAACCCAACCTCCAAAAATCCAACCAAGCTGCTTCCAATTGACGGCCCCAAGATCACCATTCATAAGCGCAACGCCAACAACAGCACCAGTAAGACACTGCGTCGTAGAAACTGGCAATCCCAATCGACTAGCCAGCAGTACAGTAATAGCAGCTCCGAGTTCCATTGCGTAACCACGAGTAGGCGACAATTGAGTGATTTTGTTACCGAGCGCCTTGATGATGTGATGACCCATGAACCAGAATCCTGCACCGAGCAGGAAACCGGCGATAATAAGAATCCAGATGGGTGTGTCGGAATCTTCGGAGACCACGCCTGTGCGGAAGGTTTGATAGACTGCGACCCAGGGTCCTACGGCGTTGGCTACGTCGTTGGAACCGTGGGCGATGGACATCATCATCGCGGACGCAACTTGGGCGTATGTCCAGAGATGTTCAATTCGGTTGTCGTAGCGCTTGGCCTTCATGTGGACGTCGGCAAGAGCTTGCGAAGCGTGAGTGACGCAGTCGCGAGAGACACCTTGGAGGAAGAAGTATTTGAGAGAGTTGGTAACGCGACGGGGATGGTACACAGGGAGGTGCTGAACAGGCACCAACCAGCGCTCTTCGGGCTCGACGTGTTTAACTCGCTTGCGACGACGAAGACCCGCGTTTTCACCGCGTTCAAGTTCTTCCAGGCCGGTAAGGTTCTGGTTTCCGGTAGTAGTGGCAGTGTCTGTCTGAGTACCGTTCTCAGACCCAGTAGCATGATTATGCTCGTCTGAACCGGGAGATTGGTGCTTTTCCTTGTGAGGTTTGGTAAGGGTCTCATCCTCAGGTGTATCAGCGCCGTCATGGGCAGATGCGTAGTAGTCGACGACAATCGAGTCGCCCTTGCCGGGGAAGTACAGGGGGGGATTTTCGCGATAGAGAAGAGGTCCGAGGGGAATGTGCCAAGGTCTTACTCGGGGATCCTCCTTGACCACAACGCGATGAAAGTACGGAACGAAGAAGACATATGACAGAAGAAGCGTACCGAAGAAAGCGCCGAGAACAATACCAACAGCTGTACCAGCGCCAAGTTCCTCCAGAGAAGGAGCAGTAGGTGCCTCAATGGTAATGAACAGCGCGAGAATAGCACCAGTGAAAGCAAGGTATACAGGAATAGCCCTCAAAGCCTTCTCAAACGAATTCTGACGCTCCAGAACACAGAACTTCAGTGTTCCGAAAAGAATTGCAGAAAACGCAGCAGAGATAAGCGGCGCAATACCCCAAGAGGCAGCAACCTGCGAAACACTTCCATCCGTCCAACTCCAACTAACACTAGCCTGCGACGCAATACCCGCACCAACAAGCGCACCAACAACAGTCTGCGTAGTAGACACAGGAAAGCCTGCCTTGGTAGCAACGAGCAACCAAGTCGCACTTCCAACCTCCGTGCATCCCATGACGAGCATGAGAACACCAGGACTAGGTGTAAAGCGGTTGAGGTCGATGATGTCGTTCTTGATTGTGCCTGTGACGCGAGAGCCTAGGGCGACCGCGCCGACGAATTCAGTTACCATGGAGAGGAAACCGACTTGTACCATCGTCAGGGAACGCGCTGCGACCGAGGTGGCGTAGGCGTTTGCGACGTCGTTTGCGCCATTTCCAAAGGAGGAGCCGCAGAAGGCTATTGTTGTGATAGCTAGGATCCAGTCATATTGCTGAAGGGCTGCCATTTTGGCGATGTTTCAGCTGGGATGATAAAACAGGCTACAGCTCTCAATGGCCAGGTCTGGATGAAGTGAGATGCAAGAAAGCTGGAGCAGAGTAACATTCACCCGTCAAACCCAAAGTCTTATAAGCTCCCTTTACTGCTACGTAATTCCAGGTTCACTTCTCAGCCAATTCCCATCTCGACGTCATATATCCATCTCGCCAAGCCTACAACCGATCCGGTAACAGGTCGTGTCTGGTCCCTTGTGGAAATATCCAAAGCTCTAATTCGACATCTACCCAAAACGGCCAAGACTTTGATGTCGACGAATGGGAGATTTGCCTGGCACCGCGTGTTGTCAATTGGGGTTTGTGAGTGGTTGGTTGCATCGAGGGATCGGCGGGTGGGGGTGTTCCATTTTATGCTTATTTGGACCTGCGATGATGTTATCGGCTGAAAATTCTTGTAATGGACCCGATTAAACTTGTAAGCTTAATTTACAGTTGAAAGTTTATTGTTGGAAGGTTGGTCTCTCACGTGCGTGGCCTCAGCTTATTCCCAGCGTGATTGATGCACACTCATCTATTGCCGGAGCTATTGGTAGACATTTACCAAGACATCGGATGAACGCCCAGATCAATCCTGATAGATGGTGTCAAAAGCCTTGTATCCAATTCCCTTGACAAAACTCTGCATCCAAGGATCTTGCTCCTTACCCTGACTCAACTCCCAGTACAAATCCCCATGCGCATCTCCATTCACGCGATAAATAGGTCCACCATCAGGCTTGCGCTCATCGGCGTAATAAAACCTGTCCACATTAGTGTCCGCCTAACCAAACATGTGGAGAATTACTTACTTAAATCCGCGGCTTTTGTAAGCCTCGGAAGCAGTCCACGTCATGTACGCAGCACCTGATTTGCCAATTCCCGCCGCCAAGAAGCCTGGGATCATGGAGACGTTGAGGATGTTGCCTGTGTAGATGAACGTGCGCGATGCAGATTCGGGAAGTTCTTTGAAGCCGGCTATTGCTTGTTGGAATGCGATGAAGGGGCTGCGAATGTTGATGGTCATGTTGGTGTCGAGGTCCTCAAGAGACAAGTCGAAGGGTTCATCCTTGGGGCTGAAGTTTGCTGCGCTTGCTACAGGGTGTCAATATCGGGATCATCATGTGCGAGGGAATGGAAATTACCATTGTAGACGACGACACTTGGGATACCGAATTTCTGCTTGACTTTCTCAAATGCATTGGTGATGCTCTCTGTCTTGGAAAAGTCACTCGGAATGTTGAGAAAGCTATCTGTGTCGGCTTCTTTGACAGAGCGCGCTGCGACCGCGACTTTGTAGCCCTGAGAAGCAAACTTGTTTGCGACGGATTTACCGATATTGGCTCCGTAACCAAGGATGAGAATGACTGGTGATTTAGCTGCCATTGTATGGATTGAATATTCAAATTGGAGGATGATGATAGTGGGTGTGGTGAATTGTTTGTAGGATGAACTGATGATTCAATTAATTGCTCACAGCTTCCTCAGGCTGGTTATATATCCATCATGAAGCCAGAACAGCACATGTGAAGATGCACATCCAGATTTGACTTATCAATCATATCGCATCTAATCAATCAATTGATCCGTCGCGCGCGCAAGCTTATACAATTGGTACGCCATCGCCCATATATCTATGCCATCATAAGTCTCCGACACCTGACAGAATTATGGAACAACACACCACACCGACAATGTGGCTTGCTGTCAGCAGCAATTTATCAGCATTGTCAGCCCCCAACAATTTGTCAGCGTTTTGATCATTTGTAAGCTTCAACATGACGCAAAAAGCAAGTCGCAATCATTTATCTCCGAGTGTAAAATCGGTTGTTTAGTAGAGAACAAGAGTTATGCCTTCATAAGAGTTGGAAAATGCCATATCCCAGACGCCAAAGTATAGCGTACAACATTCATAGAATCCAATCCCGTATCATGATCAATCGACATTGCGTGTACCCTGTCTGTTCGCATTAAGTAATATGGGACCGAGGCTTATTACATCCATTTCTAAGATTCGCACACTGGAAAAGAAATAGAATAGAAAGGCTCAAGTCTTTTGGATTAATTATGTTTCAATTGAGATGCATGACTTGTCCAGCTTCAATCTCGCGTGGGGAATCGCTCAAGCGACATAGCTTTCCTTGCGCAAAAGTATGGATCCGACTCGCGCTCCCGAACCAAATAATGTAAAATAAAATACAACAGTTCTCACGTACATTCCAGACCTTGGGAATATTCAACTCCTAAGTACGCCGTTTTCCGAATACCAACCCTCCCTTTTGTACCATTAAATCATGTAGTAAAACGCCGAAGCTCATGCACTCGACTGCTTTTCCATAAATGCTTCATCGTTCGCAGTAAGGGTATCCCATTTCTAAACACCATTAGAGAAGATTTCCAACTTATAAATTTAACATACCTTGATCACGTTCCACACAGCATCATACCCATCCTGCCTCGGCACATGACCATGAAATCCATGGTTTCGAAGGACCCTCGTCAAGACATCGATATAAGCCTTCGTATCCTTGGCCGTAACATCCTTATCGATACGTGCCGTACTATGCTGCTGCATCTTCATGATACGAAGCCACTTCACTATGCTCTTCCACGTGAGAACATGCCCACCCGTCGCCAGCGTAGGTGTATTGCTCTTGCGAAAGATGAAATGAATGGTACCGGAGGGCATGAAGACTGTCTGACCCGGCCGAAGGATCATATAGCGTGCTTTTTCTTTGAGAGCATTCGGTATGACGGTCTTGTGGATACCATGATAGTCTTGCGTCGTAGCGTCCACAATCCAACCAAACCCAACTTCGCCCTGTTGCACAGTGATGAATGTCGCCAGACCGAAAGGATCCACGTGCATGGGCGTATGATTCCCACCTTCGCTCAAAAGCATGAAATCTAGTGTTCGCGCCCGTATCAATTTCTTATCCAACTCTCGAAACTCGTTCAAAAGCAGACAATTCTTCCCCTGTAGAAATTTCGGTCTTGGGACAGGAACGTCATTCCTGATGTCGAGAACGTTCCATCGCTCGTGAGGAGTGAAAGCCGCGGTGAACTTTCGTTTGATGTCCTTGATCGTGCAATGTCGTATTGGCGGGCGGGATGTAGGAGAGTCGAGGATTGTGACCCTAACTTTCTTCTCGAGTAAGCTTCGCGGTGGCCAATTTCGGAAGAGGCTTTCGATTGGCTGCCCGTTCCAGCTGAATGGCTGTTGATCTTGTACCACCAGGACGGTATCCGAGTCAATGAGCGTGGCTGCCGTTTCGGGGTGGCAGAACAAAGCTTCTTCAGGATTTGGATAAGTCGCGTCTTGGAGAATCGCGAGGATTTCGCGCGCTGCAGTATTTCGATGGGTATTCGTGTCTCGATTTCGTTGTAGCCAGTCCTTCGTTTCACACTGAACCTGGTACACCCAGTTCCAATCCCTCAGTGCGCCCAGGGAAGCCGCATTCGTAGCGAGACAAAGAAACCTCCCCCATTTTTCGTCGTCCTCTGTTTCGGCACGACCAGCCTCAACCAGCGACTGTATTTTATCAGCATAGAGATCACTCTTGCCGTAAAATAACTTGTGGTAGTAATTGTAGTCATTTCCTGCGCTCAGTATCTCGTCGCGTTTGCGTTCAAGGATGCGCAGTCGGTCCTTTTGGGAGGCTTTTGTAAGCTTTTTGTCGAAAGCATCTTCTTCATCAGAAGCCATGATGGCGTTGCATGGTGGTGATGTCCGGGGTGAATAGACTTTGGCGGCTGGCGATGGAATAGTCTCCGATGGATGATAAACAAGGTGGAACTTTGGGAGTCAGTGTGAAACAGTGTGTATTGCACAGCCACATCTCCACCGCCACAATATCACCTCGTACCTGCATCAACATTTGTGGCACAGCTGAGGTCATGGCAGGAAAGATGGAAGAAGAGTACGAAAGATTCCGATATTAATTGTTATACACTGATTCTAGTTCAACATGAACACAGAGGTTAATTTGATGCGGTATCGGTATCCTTTCGGCCATCAGAAGTTATGATGAACCTACTCAGTTAGGCCCCTCCATCGACAAGAAAGCAGGCAGTCGCAATCACTGCGTCTCAGGTTCCTGCTCTTCCTCTTGGGAGTCCTCGACTTCCTCGTCTCCCTCGTCTGCTAAAACATCCATATCGTCAAGCAGATGATCAGTATGCCAACCTTTCTCAGCCTGAGCCCGTGTTTGACATGACTGGCAGGTCATAACTTCGTTATTCCGTCGCACAAGGATACCCACTCTATGTAAAAAGTATATAATACCGTCATAGGGATGCCGATACCCCCAGTTTATATGCATTAGAAACGCAAGAGCGCTACTCCATGTACCTCTCTGATTACAGCGGCATAGGTTCTTCCATTTAACCACCGTAAATTCGTTATCGCTGTCTGCATAGGTATCATCCACGGTGCTGTGGTCGCGAAACCAATGAATATTATTGTCGATAATGGAGATATTCAAACGGGGGTACCAGTCATCGTCGTACGAATCGTGGGATCTGATGGCTTCTACCATTTTGGTCCAGAAGCGGTGCTGGTGATCCCGAATACCATCTATCTCGAAGGCAACGTTGTGGGGAAACCCTTCCTCAGTCGAGTCGGCGTAACTAAGGTAAAAGTGAAATATGTCTGTGTAGTCATCATCTTCGTACCAGTCGGAAAATTTGAAGCAGATGATGTCCTTAAGCTGATCTATAATCAGCGTAGCTGGTTTCGAGCCCTTCAGGCACAGGCTTTTATTTTCCTCATCAGTGTCCAAGAACCCATGTTGCCGTATGCGCCTTTGTATAACGCGTCTCGATTCGCGGCAAGCGGCCCAGAGGCCGGCGTCCATTAGACATGCAGATATCTCGAGTTCGCTTGCGGCACGGCATTCGATGCGAGTACCGTAATTGCGCCAGCCGTGGCAGTCGACATATTGGATTCCATGTCGTTTCTCGTGTCGGTCGAAGCAGCCGGCTTCCCAGATAATATGTCTTAACTCGTAGGGTAATTCTGGGAAGCGTTGGAAGGTTCGTAGTGACATTGTGTTCTAGGTTGGGGATATAAAAGCAAGATTTAAGACTGGGAATCGAGAATGGGTGCAGTTCTTCGTAGAGATTGCCAAGGGTGGGTAATAGTAAGAGAAAAAGGAATGAAGACCGCAAGAAGAAGGTAAAGGGTTTTTAATGGAATTGCATGGAAACTGTCCGTTGCGCGTTGCCTAAAGTATAATGCAACCTGAAGACGGGGTTCCCATTATGAATTACACTTTTCAGTGAAATAGAAATTCACTGGGAAAGCACTCATCATTGGGTTGTGTACAACTGGCATCAGGCTTAAACAGTCCTATTTCCCATAAATTTTCAGAAATCTACTTAACAAAAGATCCATTTTCTTTCAAACTCATCACCAAAGCTGGATCAGTGAGGTCTAACAAAGCCACATAAACCTCGCCAAAATGTCACCTTGTACCTGCATCAGGTGGCTGTGTTTATAGTAAGAATGTTGATTGCTATATAAAGCGGTTCTAGTCTGAAGATAATCCCAAACTAGATCTAGATGTTCAATTTTACGTCAACTCGGGATATTCTTGCGAGTCTGGGAAATGGACTTACTTTCTGTACGGAGCATACCACAGACGGGTATTCGACTCCGACATATTTGAGTAGGCAGGTAGGCGCTTCAACTTTCTGTTCCTTTCGTGTTCCCCTTCCTTCTCTTCTTCGGGCTGGTAGGCCCGGCGCTCTAACGGGTAACTGACTTCCTTATCCAGTCGGACAAGGATTTTCACCGTTTTTTCCATCCAGTGATAGACGTCGACATCATTCACATCGCTGGTTAACTTCCGTAACGCATGCGCACCAGTCCTCATGCCGATCTGATCGCAGTAGCATAGATTTTCCCACGACACTATAGTGTAGTCGTGGTCAGAATCCGCATAGGTAACATCGGCGGTGCTGTCGTCGCGATACCAATGAACATCCTTATCAATGATGGAAATTCGGGGGTTCTCCTCCGGGTTCTCTCGCGCTTGCACACACTCATGTCCGAGGGCTCTTCTAAGGTCAAGCCAAACCGGGGAGTATGTGTCCCAGCCGACGACATCCAACTCAAAGGCAAGGTTACACACCTTAGCCTGGCTGATGCCCTGGTAGCGGTCAAGATGAAAATCTAACTCCGGTGCCCTGATCTGTCTCCTCATTTGTCTGGCAAACCAATCGGAAATTCTGAAGCAGAAGAGGTCGCGACCGGATATGAGGACTGGAGTTCGAATATGTGCAGGAGCCCTCAACCATCGTCCTTGGTTCCGGCAAACCGGTAAATCGGCCGACAGTAAGCCTCGTTCTTCAAGCTTCTTTATCATAACAGCCTTTGACTCATCACATGCCTCCCAGAGTCCTGTGTCCATCAGGCAAGCAGATGTCGTGGTGTCATCTGCAGGGCGACACTTGATGTCGTCGGTGTCGGAGACGTCGATATAATTTAGTCCATGTCGTGTCTTTTCGTTTCCGTTGAAACAGCTAGCTTCCCAGATGAGAAACCTAAGCTCGTACGGTAGTTTCGGGAAGGGGTGGAAGGTTCGTGATGACATTGCGTGTTCGGTAGACTATTGATGATCAATAATGAATATAAACCAAGGATGCGAAGATTTGTTGGTGGTAGTGGATGGGAAGAATGAAGGCGGCGGAAGGGTATTTATAAAGATTCCATCCAGTTTCAGCGTCGATAGACCTTGCGTTGTATGAAGTATAACGAAACTGGACACTCATTGATTGGTCTTGTGGAGATGAAGGTTTGATACAAGGCTTCATACCATGAAACCTTTCCCAGTCATGCGGAGTAGGTCCAGGCAGCTGTTGGAGAGGAGTCTGTTGCGCCTTTTGGAGAAGATTACTGAGATTTGTTCGAGGGAGATTACACTCTGGGAGCAGCAAGGCGTTGTTATCTCGCTGGGTATATCTGCTTGGATATCTTTGCACTTGCATCTTCATTGAGATTGAGTTCGTGTCTATCGTCGTTCATTGTGCTGCTTTGAACTACATGACTTGGAAACTGACCTTCGAAAGACTCGAATAGATTTTGCTGGAGTGTGGACAGAAGGTTCAGAGACCTTCTGCCTCCTGAAACAAACTCAAAGCTCCAATGGAACATCATCCATTATAATAGGTTCCCATCTGATAAGCGTTTCATGACATGCTTGTACTTCCAACCAAGCATCATAACTCCTCTACACAGAGCCCTTCTGCCTTGCCCTGGAATATGGTTCTAGCCAAGCATGGGATGCCTTTCTTAGCATATAGTCATAAATGGAGTATAAGATGATTTAAGCATCTTAGATCTGCTAAATCCGCCCTCACATGAAGCTAGGCCTCCCAACGATCGATCAAAGTTACGTAGATGCGAAGCATACTGTACTGAATTAAAATACACTTTGTTGCATGCAATACAAATACCTCTATACATACCTATATAAAGCAAATCCTCTCGGGCTCCAATCTTTCGGCTTGTCTTCCCTTTCATACACACCATGTCTACCGAGATACCAGTCGACCAACGGGCATCGCCCGATTCGCCCTCAGGGGATGAGCAAAGCCCAAGCCGTCCAAAGGCAGAATTCCGAACTCTTCCAGCCGAGCTCCGGCTCATGATCTGGGAAGCTGCCTGTATCCCTTTTGTCAAAAAGGATGGCCTGCACTACATCGACATCGACATGATTGAGGAAGACAACGAAAATGATGGATCACCTTTTACGCGAGACATGGGATTATGGAACGCCTGCAAAGAGTCGCGCGACGTCATCGCCGCTCACTATCATTTCGACCTCTTTCGCTTGGCGCAAACCGAATCTTTGGACTCGATGGCGATAACACGCGCGATCCATGTCACTTTCGAGATAAATTCGAGACCTTTTATCTATTTTAAACTCCGAGACCCGCACTTGGAAAAAGGGCAAGATAACGACAACTACTACTTCATAGTATCCTTTGGCCATTTCAATGAGGATGTCAGATATAATTACCATCGTCTGTGCATCTGGACCACTTCTCCCGGAACCCTGATAGCGAGAATCCAGAGACTGAAGCTCTACCTACCAATGGTCAAAGGTCCGGGGGAGATTGAGCTCACGCGAGACTGGAACCTCGCTCTTCCAAAAGACCCCCTGGCGCCAGACAATTGGCTAGTCCTTCGAGGCGGCGGAACCGCCCAACGGGATGTCAAAATCGGTAGAGTTCTTCCATGTACACTACTCGATACATCCGGCGATCCATTTCGGTGCATCACGGGGCGCAAGGAGAGGTGCAGGCACTGCAGGGAGATGCGCAGGGAGAGGCAAGGCTTTTTCGATCCCTAGGCGGGCGTCTTGGAAGGCTCCGCGTTTTTGGGTATCAATTCTGATGCTCAGTGCACTTCTTGGCGCACTTGTAGTGATCCTTCCCTGCCTATTGCCCTGATTCTCCTGCACGATGGCGCCTGATAATGAAGTCTCGATTGAATGGCTTGGACTATGACTGGCTATGACTGCGTGAGGATAGCCGACATGGCGATGACACTTGGACACTACGATAAGGTCTAGAATGGTGGCCCAGACGAGCAGTTAACGATACGGTAACCAGATAGCTACACAATCTAACCTACGAGAACCAACCTCGGCACTCACTGAATTCCACAATTGTTCATGTCTGTTGCATGCATAATCTTCCCGCAGAAGACTTCACCCAAGACAAAATTTCCCTCGCCAAATTCGCCTTTCAAATATTCATCCTCTGCAATGCCGGTGCAATGTCGGTAGATAGATAACAAAAGTACGACCGAGAATTGCGTGCGAAGTGAGCGGAACCGCGGTGTTTGGACCCCGTCTGCAAGCGAGCTATCGTAGCGTAAGGGTCTTCTGCCACGGGACAAAGATAAGAGGACTGATTGGGCAGGTAATTCCGGGTATGTCAGATCTCAGTTTCTCCTCTTAGAAAGATAGCAGAGCCTCAGCTGCTCCAACTCATCGCCTCTGGTGGGAAAACCCGATTTCTCAGACCGCGAAAAGAGCAGAATTTCGAGAAAATCGGGTTTCGTTCAATCGTGACTAACGCGTCTATTAATATTAATAATCCCACAAGTCATCTTGATCAAAAATCCCAGTTTCCAGGATTCCTCATCATTCAAAGATCCGCTCTCCATTGCCGGCCAACATAAAAACCGGAGAATGTCAACAATTGGGGTAACGTCTCCCGTTCCCGTTCTCCAAAAGACGCTTCATTCCCGTCTCCGAGAGTCCGAATGAGCGAATTGTCGTAGCCGCGGGACGGGAGCTCAGTAATTCACATCCGCGGGAAGTGTGTGTGTGTCAGTGTGTTCCCGTCGCAAAAGTCAGGCCAGGTCCAAATTCGCAGGCAAATTGAAAAGACAAAACTGGGAGGGGATGGAGGGTTCTTATGTGCCGTTCGTGCCGAGAAAAGAGGGTCTGGAAATGATCTAGCGCTTGTCTTGGCAAAGCGTGAGCCAAGACTGGCCAAGACTGGCTAAGATGCATGAAAACTAGTGGAGATGAGTCTGGGGATAGCGTCAAAGCTGTGAAGTTTATTGAGGTTTGAGATTCTGAGATTGGGTTATCCTTGACAATCTGGGGAGAGATGAAGTCAAGGGCATTGACTGATGAGTCTAGACTCTGTTAATTCATGATGGAAGAGTCCCGTGGACTTGGTAACTCCGTCTCTGCAGACAAAATGATCACCGTGTTCTAGAAGGACAGTACAGAACATGGCTTGTGTCCAGACTCTAGCACACAGTGAATAAGCAGCCACACAACCAGTACGGCGAACTTCCCATTGACCCGCAAGGCGTCCGGGAATTTCTCCCGCGGGAACAAACAACCCCGGTCAACGTCCGGGAGAACCGCAGTATCCATCAACTCCATCAACCATGAGACTCACAGCTGACTCCAACATGATAGCCATTAATCATTTTGTCATTACATCACAAACCGTTTCCATAATTCGGCTTCTCCATGGGGTAATCTAACCGGTCTATTTTTCCTTTACCCCAAAGAATATGGGGTAGACACTAAAACCTTCTTCCCCTCCCCTCCGCACGGGTCATGGTCGAGATTTTCTTCCCTTTATAAGATCCCCCAACTTCCCCGGACCAGAAAGGAAGATCCAGACTCAGATTCAGATCAATTACTTAAAGAGATCATCCAGCTCTTCAAGTTTCATCTCCATCTCGTCTCGACTCTCAATCTCTTGTCTCAGGTTTCACTTCGTCAATCGACAACCTCCATTTCTTTACCTTGTCCGACAGAAATACGACACAATGGCAGGAGGCGTTAAGAAGCCAGTCAACATCTTCAAACTCAAAGATGTCGGCGAACCACAAGGCGTCTTCAACTGGCGTCTCTGGTTCGCAGTCTTTGCATTCGGCTTGATGGGCGCCGCACGCGGTATCGACGAAGGTCTCATCTCCGGCGCGTTCAAGTCAAAGGACTTTCAGAAATACATCCACTTCTCACAATACTCTACCGTCGAGCAAGCAAACATCAAGGCCAATGTCTCAGCTATGGTTCAGATCGGTTGTGTTGGTGGTGCCCTCATGTAAGTATCGCCACGTTCGAGTCAGACTGTGTGAAAAACTGGGCGCTAACCTTTTTTCCAGTGCTTTCATGATTTGTGATCGAATCGGCCGTATTTGGGCTACGCGACAACTCTGCACCGTTTGGATCGTCGGAATCATCATCTTCATGGCCAATGGTGGTAGTCTTGGTGCGATTTACGCCGGCCGCTTCATCGCTGGTCTAGGAGTCGGTCAAACAGCCGTCGTCGGACCCGTCTACCTCGCCGAAATCGCCCCCTCCGCCGTCCGTGGTCTCTGCACTTGCGTCTTCTCCGGCTTCGTATACCTCGGTATCGTTCTGGCATACTTTGCCAACTACGGTTGCTCGCGACACATGGGCGACGATACACATGCGCGCTGGCTCGTTCCTACCAGTCTTCATCTCATGTTTGCTGGTTTGATCTTCGTCCTTAGCTTCTTCGTTGATGAATCACCTCGCTTTTTGATCAAGAAGGGACAAGCTGAGAAGGCTATTGCCGTCATGGCGCGTCTGCGACAACAGCCTATTGACTCTGAGTACATCGTTCGTGAAATGACTGCTATCCAGTCTGCGCATGAGCATGAGCTTGAGAGTGTCAACACTTCTTTCCTTGGTACTTGCAAGGAGCTTTTCTTCAACAGCAGCAACCTTTACCGTCTTTACCTTGCCAGCATGGTTCAGGTTTTGGCGCAGTGGTCAGGTGCTGGATCAATCACTCTTTACGCGCCCGATCTGTTCGAACTCCTCGGTATTCACGGCTCTGAGACTGGTCTGCTCGTCACTGCGCTCTTCGGTATTGTCAAGCTTCTGTCTGCCATTACTTGCGCGCTGTTCCTGGTTGATGTTATTGGACGTAAGCGAGCTCTCATGGGCGGTATCGCTCTCCAGGCTTTCGCTATGATCTACGTTGGCGCATTCCTCACAGCCGTCCCCGAACCCACTGGTGCATCCGCTGCTGCCAAGGGTGCCATGGCTATGATCTACATCTCAGGAATTGGCTGGGCTCTTGGTTGGAACACCATGTCCTACATTCTCACAGCCGAGCTGTTCCCCCTCCGCATCCGAGCCTTGGCCACATCCTTCGCCATGACATTGCATTTCCTCTGTCAATACGGTAGCAGCCGCGCGACACCCAATATGCTTCTCCCCACATCCGAGGGTGGCATTAACCCCAACGGCACATTCTGGACCTATGCTGCTATCCTTGTCGTTGGCGGTCTGTGGGTTATCGTTTTCGTGCCTGAAACTGCTGGACGATCTCTTGAGAGCATGGACCGACTTTTCGATCTTCCTTGGTACAAGATTGGACTGTTTGGAAACAAGGATGCCGAGGAGCAGGATGCTGTCTATGATGAGAAGGAGGAGATGGCCATGAATGCGCATGGGAACGTCACCTATGTCGAGAACAGGCCCAAGGAAATTGCCTAAAGAAATGGCATAAGGATTGTTTAGCGACATGATAGTATGAGTTTTACATGATTAAGCGAATTGATTTACATTTTACAACAATTTACATTTCCATCTGGCCTTGGTGTTTCGTACCAGTGACTGTGCCTTCATTCACCTGCGCTCTCTGACGCGTCGCACTCCGGAAACATGTTTCCGGGGACTCCAATGACGCCATGGTTCATTTTATTTATCAAGCTTCTAGAAAGTCAGCAAACAACTGCTGCTGGCTACGGTTCATTTGGGTGGCGTCGCTCGTCATGGGACATTAGCGTGTACGGATATACGGTCCTACCCCAATTATCGCGTTCATCCCTTCAACAGTACAGTGCAAAATTACGGTCGCCGAATTGAATCATCAGAAGGTGTCACATATTTTTCGGCGTAGGTCAAATAATAGATCAATAGAACAAGTGGTATTTTAATTAAGCAGCATTATATATCGTTTTAACAGTTCATTGTATCCAACAGCTCGACATCCCCGCGACACCATCAAGCTTGTCGGAAACATTCCAATTGCCAGGCAAACCCGATTAGAAGACCATACCCTTGGTCTGCTTACCCTTCTCCTCCTCAACCTTCTTGACATTAATGTTCCTCCAGATGATGATGGACAGAACACAAAGAGGCATGGTAGCAACACCAGTGATAGCCATCAGTCTCATAGTGTGGGCATAAGCACCGACAATAGCCTCACGCTCAGGAGAGCCATCTGCGAAAGACTGCTGGATGGTGATGTCACCAAAGATAATGGTAGCATTGGCCTTGACAGCTTCAGGAAGACGCTGAGCCAATTGAACAGGCATAACGTTGTTCCACAGACCACCAGCAATGGCATAGCCAATAGCAGCACCGACACCACCGAAAAGACCAGACAGAGCGCTGGTGACAGCGAGGTACTGGTGGGTGACAGGTGCCATGACAGCGACTTGGTCAACGGTGGAGAAGACACCAGCACCGAATCCGACGAGAATCTGGGTAAAGGCCAGAAGACCGGGGTTGGTATCCTCAGATCGGAAGGGGATGATCAGAGCGGTACCCAAAAGCATGATGGGAGCACCGGCCATGGCAGTCCACTTGATGTTGCCAGTCCTGGCAACGAACCATCCGACAAAAGGAGCAATGACGGAGGAAGTAAGAGAGTAAGCGTTGAGGACATAGTTGGCGTTAGAAATGCTTAGTCTGTTGACGACCTGGAGGTAAGAACCAAAGTAAGCGTTCCAGCTGAAGGTAGACAAGAACATGACGGCGTTGAGCAAGCATGATCCGATGATGGTGGGCTCCTTGAGGTACTTGAAGGGCAGGAACTGAACAGGTGCAATCTTGGCTTCCCAGAAGTAGAAAATGGGAATCAGGACGACTCCAAGAACCTCAAGAGCGATGATGTAAGGTGTCTTCCAGGACTTGGGAGCGTAGGCGGCCAAGCTGTACGGCAGAAGGAGACAAGAGATACAACCGCAAAGAAGCAGAATTCCAACAATGTCAAACTCAACAAAGTAGTGCTTAAGAGATTGGAGGAATGTGCGGTCTGATCGCTTGCGGGTGATGACGCCCTGCTTGGTAGCTGTGCGGAACATGTACACCATAGTCGCCATAGCAGGAATACTGCATGCAGCAATAATAATAGCGAAAGCACCAAACGCCCAGCGAAAGTTGAGGTTCTCGTAGAAACCAGTAGCGATCTCAGGACTGGCGAATGTCGCGACGATACGAGGTGTCGTGTTGATACCGTAGATGAAAGCACGGTTGGTAAGAGTGGTCATATCAGCCAGCATGACGCCAATGACGTACATAACACCAATGTGACCAACCCAGTAAAGGATGTGGGCACCGATGTACATCTGGACGGTCGTGCAAGTAGCCTTCATGATCATACCGACGATGCAAACAGTCATCATGAATGCAAAACCCTCGACACGGCCCCAGACATCAATGGCCTTGGCCAAAGGAAGAGGCGCGCAAGCACCGATGATGGAAGCGAGAATACTTCCGATGTTGAGCAGACCATGGGCGCCGAAGCTGGAGGTGATGTAAGGGTTGAGAGCGGAGTCGACGTAGTTCATGATCATGTCGACAAACGAAATCAGATAAAGCCTACAAGCCAAGGTTAGCCAAGATCTGACGCAGAGATAAGATAAGATGAGCTTACATCAGAAACATGCTAATCAGGGTCTTCTTCGTCCAGACAGAAGTAATAGCGCGCACGCGCTCAATACCCTCCTGATACTCCCCATCAGACTCAAAGTCAGAGCCTTCACGTGGAACATGGGCTTGAGTTTCAGGAACGGCGGTGTTCTTTTCCTCATCGGAGGAACGACCGTCCTGAGGTGATTGAACCATGATGGGGTTCATTGTGTTGCACAGTTCACTGTATGTTGGTTGGGGTGAGTGAGTGTGACGAGAGAAAGGAGACAGGTTGCATGAGGAAGTGTCGATCTTTTTATCAATCAGCGAGGCGAAAAAAATTAATCCACGCGTTAGTATAGACAAGGTCTTGGCGGGTCTTGTGCAGCCGTTGCCGAACCATGAAGGGGGCCCTTGTCTGATCCTTCCGACTGTGCGAGTATCCGAGGCAGCATTAATTGCAGCGACATGTTTACACTTAAAGGTGGTATGGTTAATTCTTTCAATTGATGGAGGATCAGTGGCGATTGGGTGGTTGGGCACGGAGATTGTTTCCAGAATCAGATTAGATCTTTTAGATATGATCCGCTGTCCACATGGTTGCATGCTTAGCGGTCATTCTATCTAATCAATCGGTGGTTCTGATCCGCTGGGGCCATCTTATCAGACCATTTTGATCATGGGTGGCAATTAGACTCATTCTTAATGCAGCCCTGTGGTGGTCAAGATGCAATAGAGGTTGTCAATTGATCATTTTACTGTTGTGATTGTGAAGCTTCAAGTGCAAATGGTACTGTGCGATAACGGACAGACTGCCGATCAGAACCTTGATCAGCCAAAACCCCTCTCCGGCAGAGCCTGCTAATCGTCTTCCATCCAATCCCTTGTCGATAACCCCTGTCAGTGAACCGGAGCAGCGGTACAATGTCAACTCCGTTTCTGGAGGACCCTGTCGATTTAGTTCTGCGAGTTTATTCCCAAGCACTCGGACTCGACAAAAGCCAAGACCATCTAGAATGAACCAAGTGGAGGTTCCTGACCAGAATGAATTTTTCATCACCCGTTCTACTGGTAAAATCAGTGGAGGAAAGAATGTTGGCTAGACCGCAATGAGATTTCGCCGCAGGTGCCAAGGTGCTAAAAAGATAAGATCGTTCAAAAGATCAATCGATGAACTGAGCGTGCGTCTTTTTTCGATGTCGGCTAACCTTACTGTTAGAGTTGTGGCGGATTAAATAGCCGATCAGTCCCGATATCAATCAGTCCAGGCGAGAAGCCATAACTGTTTGGGCTTAACGTTGCCTTGTGATGTTTTTTAAATGGAGTCTTTACGCGGATGAGCTTGATTGATAATTCCGGGTACGGCCGGAGTCATGCACACGGAAGATGCCGTCTTATGGAGTCTGGTCAAATTATTGATTGATGGTTTGACTTGGCAAAGAAACTATTGCTCTAGACCTATTAACGTGAAGTGGGATGATATTGTTGCAGGATCTGCCCTGTTAGTAAAAATTATCTGATGATCAAAATCCACTTGTTTGCTTTGGACTGAGT
Organism: Fusarium tanahbumbuense; assembly: GCA_012977735.1. Taxonomy (NCBI): domain Eukaryota; kingdom Fungi; phylum Ascomycota; class Sordariomycetes; order Hypocreales; family Nectriaceae; genus Fusarium; species Fusarium tanahbumbuense. Next base: position 7,627 of record JAALXH010000068.1, on the reverse strand, counting down.
CCATCTTGAAAACGTATTCCAGTATGAGGTCACATTTGGAGTGATAGGAGAGCCAGCTGCACACTTCATTGATCTTGCAACCAATGTGCAGGAGAGCTGTTATGCAAGCTTCACATAGGGACGTAGAAGAAAAAGAAAACTACTTTTGTTACGAACCCATCCGGCTTCATATAAGTAGGGAATTGTCTGAAATTTGTAAACAGGAAAGCAGTGAAATAAAATTGTGTGCAGGGTAGGTTGGCGCTGACTTATCTGATAAGCTCTTGATAAGCTATCTGATAAGATAAGATGGCTGATAGGTGCCACAGCGCAGCCACTGTGGCCGTGCTACTCAAATCAAAACAGATGCTCCTCCAAGAAGACAGTCAAGGAACCCCTCAGGTAGGTGTCAGAAGAAATGTCCTTCGAGACTTAGGCTACTGAAATAATAGAACCTAAATACTGATCTAAGCTGGCATAACATGATCAAATTATTTCGTCTCTTATGCTGTCGGGGGCCAATTCTTTTGACACCTTGAGACCCCTCTTAGGGACCCGTCTTGAACAATCGACCAATGGGAACCTGTCCGGTCTCTCCAGCAAAATACGCGACAAACCTCGGATCCTGTACCCATGTCACCATGTGCTCCAGCTGAAAAAGCAATCACAATCGCCTCACAATCCTCACCAGAAGAAAAAAAGAATAAACTCTGAATCACGTCAAGTTTCAATGCTTATATAGTGGGGAAAATTATTCCCTCTGTCGGGTATCGTATTTGCTGACACCAAGGAAGTTTCACATCCCGCCTTCCATAAAACACAGCCAAGAGTATTCTGCTACACTTGAACAGTTACACAGGGAACCTCAAAACGCGTTTGAACGAGTCACGGTAGAAACGAGGCGCCGTGTAACAGAGATCAACGGCCTGAAACCGTATTGGGCTGTGATATGTGATTTACATCGTCTGCTCTACCTGAAGTTACATTGATGGACTGTTGATCGTAATAGTTCACCTGAGCTACGAAAGGACCTTTGGAAAGTATGTGCACCTCCGTTAACAGCCTCGGAATAAGACAATGGCTTCCGAATATGTCAACATCGTCCAATTATGGCTTCAGGTGAGGCCCAACAGTATACTAAACGATCCAAGCTCAACCTTATTCCCCTCCATAACCGTTAACAAAAAAAGCAAATAAACAGCTAGTCTTGCGAGAAAATCACTTAAAATGAAACACAACTCCTCGTCGGAGACTTCGGAAGTTTCCCCCAGAATTCAGCTGTCGAGCACAGACATTTCGTTCGCCCGCAAATGGGCAGCGGCAGTTGACTGATTGGGTTAAGACAGGGGTTTACTGTTACAGGATGTGACGCGCAATTTTACAGATCGGCTTCAAGTGTGAAGTCTAATTGATCTGCAGTAGGATGTTGGCGAAACTTTGGAGCTTGCCGATGTTGCATCGGGCTGGGTTGTTCCTTGCATATCACGTCAGACTTGTGTATAATACAGTTGTCTTCCCTTCGGCATATAGCCTCTCTCAATTAATGTTTCTTCTGTTTTCTCTTTAAATTAGCGAAGTTTCCTTTCAGTCATGGTTCTTATCTGAACAAACAAACAACCAGAACAATGGATGAACAAGTGGGAAGCATGCCCAGCGAATCGCGCTCCGCCGAAATCCAAGCCATCCTCTTCACATTCTCTATTATCTCAGTCGTGTCGGTCGCATTACGAAGTTATGTACGAGCCAGAATATTACGATCATTCAGTTATGACGATGCGTGTGCGGCGTTGGCGCTTGTGCTCGCCCTGGGGACTGCGATAGCAATTGCTTACGGTAGGTAAATCGGTGGTAGTTGTGGTGTCAATTGCTAAACTGTCGGACAGAAAATAAATATGGATTGGGTTACCACACAAACGAACAGCCTCAAAGTGCGCGTGTGCCATATACAAAGGTTTGTCCCGCCATCATCCGTTTACTCCGTTTACGTCGACACCGACTGACATGCCAGGCCTTCTACGCATCGGTCGTCATTTACAACATAGCAATGTGCATCATCAAGATCGGCATCCTCCTTCAATACCGTCGCGTCTTCGCCGTGCGAATGATACAGATCATCACATTCTACGGAACCATCTTAATGATCTGCTGGACAATTATCATCGCTTTTATCAACATTTTCATCTGTGTCCCTGTCTCCAAATTCTGGACTCCCGACTTACCCGGACGATGTCTCGACTCGCTAGCGATATGGTATATGATGGCTGGGTTCAACCTGGTTACTGATCTCGTGGTCTTTTGTATGCCGCTTCCGGTTATCAAGAGTCTCAACTTGCCTCGGAAACAAAAGATGATGCTCTTTGCCATTTTTAGTCTGGGTTTCTTGTAAGAAGATTTATTCCGTTTGTTGGGAATGTGGACTAATTGTGATAGTGCTTGCGTCGTCTCGATATACCGAATCCACACACTCAAGATGGCCGCAGAAACGAAAGATCCCAACTGGGACAATGTCGACGCCGCCATTTGGTCATTCCTCGAAGTAACAATCGCCATCATCACAGCCTGCTTACCGACCCTCAAACCTCTATTTTCCAAACTCATGCCCAAGATCTTCGCAGCTTCATACGGTCGAAGCAATGCTCAAAGCTATGGTGAATCACCCAAGAGCTTACAACTAAGAAGTCGCTCAACGAAAAAGACTGGAGGTCGGAATACACACGTCACTGATGACGCGACCACACTCAAAGGGGACGGAGCCCCGATGAGCACACATAGATCTGGGATCAGTGTGAGTATAAGGGCTGAGTGTGACGGGTCTGGCGATGAAGAGACTCTTGTTGGTGGTGAGGGGGGAGGTATTACTGCCAAAACTGTTATAACGCAAGAGAGGGAATCGTGGACTGATGGTGGACCGAGTCAGAGTCGGACATCATTCTAGCTGTATTATATCCTTACTTAATTAATGACACATGAGAGATCCTTATATGTTTGCCTTGCGGCGGTGTTCAATCCGCAGTCAACCGTTAATTTCGCTCCGTAGAATTTATTGTAGGGACAATTGGTCCTCCGTTTCAATTATCTAACCCAAGGCTGCAAATTGGAGAGGCGAACGTACTTTCGACACGATCAGCTCTCAAAATCAAAGTCTCAATCAAAACATTATACTTGGCTCCATTACGAACCATGTGTTCTACAGCTCTATGACACTGTCCTATGGCGAACAGCAATACCGTGTCCGGAGCACGCGGGGAGTCCGGAAAGACCATAGCGGCACCAGTGCGCCGAGTAAGAGGCTCAGATGACTTTGGATTTGGGGAAGTTAGCATAAAGCCATATACGAAAACTGCTTATTTACCCGCCCACTCCCCATGCACGCGGAAAACCGCAGGCCAAGTCTCGTTTCTTGACGCCTTGACCTCGGCGATCATGACGCAATTCCCATTACCCTCGATCCTTTACTTGTCCCTCGCTATGCTTCTGTAAGTCGCGTGGCGACGGGTGGTCCTGTCATTAACCTCCCGATTGATGAGGAGCTGACTGGTTTACAAACACACTGGTAAAATGCAGCATTTGTGGAATCGAAACTGGATGGTATTGCCTAGATTATAAGGGTAAAAAGTAAGACAGAGGTGAAAGGTACTAGAACAATAGTTCATATTCATTTTCACTGGTAATCAGAGTGCTATGACGCTGTACATCTCTTGGACGAGGTCCGTGAGTGTAAAATAATTGTCATTCCGCTGATAAGCATATTCATCGGAGACTCGATATACCAATTCTCCCCCCGTAAAGGGTCTTCTTCTTCCGTCACGAGAGCCAGCCGCCTCGTGTCGGGATAACTCCCGGGATGCTGTAGATGCCGGACCAATTGGGTGAGAGTGGGCCAGGCCGTCTAAAAACCGGCCACAGATAAGATAGGACTATCGGATAAGATAAGCTGTTGTTATCTTGAACAACCTCGGCAATATGAACAATGGAAGAGCGCAATCATTGAACATGGCGTTGGAGAAAGCCGCAATAAAAAAGATATGTCTTAATAGCCTTCTTGGTTGAGCACCATTTCCCCAACAAATTTACCACATCAATAGCCTGATCGGCGCTTCCCTTCTGTAAACCGCCCCCGAAGGCTCCCCTAAGTCCCCGAAGTCCCCGCAATTTGCCCCGTTATCCGTACTCGGTAGTAAATCTGATGCCGAGTCATCTCCATCACCTTCATAAGATACCCCTGTGAAATCTTTTCTATAACATCAATTCCGTCTAGTCTATCTTGCTCACATCCTCTTGAGATATATCTCACTTTGTTACTGACCAGAATCTCATGAGCTGAGATATTCGACACAATGCCGTTCCTATCATCCCCCTCAGCCGACCTTATGTCTACTCTCCAGCGCTCCTCTTTTATCGAGGCCATTCAGAAACATGATCCGTCTTCACTCGCAATTCTAGAGAATGATTCTGGCGCGAGTTTCTCTTATGGGACTTTGCTAAACAGTGTTGCTCATGCCAAGTATGAGTTGTTGAGCAAGGCGGGTAGGACTGATATCTCTGGTGAGAGAATTGCGTTTATGGTGGAGAGTGGATACGAATATGTCGGTATGTATGTCTTGGCATGAAGCATGGACCTCAAACTCACGGAATTACAGTGACACTTTTGGCTATCCTTGCGTCCAATGCCATCGCCTTGCCACTGGCCCCAGCCTTTCCGGTTCCCGAGCTGCGCTACATCCTTGACAACAGCGAAGCTCTAGTCCTTATCTCATCAGCCAAACACGCCAGCAAAGCAGAGGACGTCATCAGCAAAGACCTCGCGAGCACACCAATCTTTTACCAACTGGACGGAACTGGTCATTCATCTGCCGAACAGAAGCAGATTGAGCTCGCAGAGCTTTCAGATTCTCAGCAGGGCGGAATGATGCTTTTCACATCGGGAACGACCGCCCGACCAAAGGGTGTGGTACTTACACAGGCGAACCTCACAGCGCAAGCATCTAGTTTGCTAGAGGCATGGCGATATTCACCAAGTGATCGACTTCTGCATGTTCTTCCTCTTCATCACATCCACGGCACGGTGAATGCGCTGCTTACACCACTTCTGGCTGGAAGCAGTGTTGAGTTCATGTTTCCGTTCGTCGTCGACAAGGTTTGGACGAGATTGGCAGCACCTTTCCAGCAAGAAAATGAGAAGGCCCAGGCACCGATTTCTTTCTTCACAGCCGTACCGACAATCTGGGCTAGATTACTCAAGCACTACGACTCACTATCGCCCGAGATGCAAAAGGCCGGAAAGGAAGCCATCTCACCACGAAACCTACGACTCAACTTCTCTGGCTCAGCTGCTTTGCCCAAGCCTATTCGGGATGGCTGGATCAACCTCTCCGACGGAAACATTCTTCTTGAGCGATATGGAATGACAGAAGTTGGAATGGCCTTGTCATGCGGTCTCTCAGACATTGATCGTGTAGATGGCTCCGTCGGTTGGCCTTTGCCATCAGTTGAAGCACGTCTCATGGAAACTGATGACGAGACCGGCGTCCAGACTGTTGTTCAACCCGGCGAGGAGATCGACGCTGCTGGAAAGGAGCGGATCGGAGAGATTCAATTGAGAGGACCCACGATCTTTACCGGCTATTGGCGAAACCCTGAAGCCACAGCAAAGGAGTTCACTGAAGACGGCTGGTTCAAGACTGGCGACATTGCCATCCGTCGCACAGTCCCAGGCTCAGGAAAAGGCGAGTCCGGAAGCTGGGCCCAAGGACCAGCATATTTCATCCAAGGCCGTCGCAGCGCCGACATTATCAAGACAGGTGGCGAGAAAGTCTCAGCCCTAGAAGTCGAGCGCGAGATCCTGGCCCTTCCCGAAATCGACGAGTGCGCCGTCGTGGGTCTGCCCTCTGAATCCTGGGGCCAAAAGGTTGCAGCTGTCGTTGTGTTGAAGGGGGAGGAGATGACGCTGCCTCAATTGAGGGCTGCGCTGAAGCCTAGAATCACAGCGTATAAGATTCCTCAAGATTTGATGATTGTGGACAGTTTGCCAAGGAATGCGATGGGCAAGATTAATAAGAAGGAGTTGATTGGTAGTGTGTATGGCACGGCGGAGAAGATTAGGAGGAGAAGCATTGATATGGGAGCGAGACGTTAATTGATATCGGATAGCAAGGACAAATTCGAATTTGGCTATGACAGATTGAAGATTTAGCTCCATGAATAATATTTGTTTCATTATGCAGGCCAAGATGCCCGTTGTAGCCGGAATGATTCCCCCGCGATGATCCTGGTCCGGAAGGCGGACCGTTGATAGCTGCAGAAGCTTAATCGGGATCTCTCCTTGTAGACCAACACCATCCTATTTTGTGTTGAAGGAGTTGATGAAACGCTTAAAGAAGTATATGATGCTACGTAGTACGTAGTACTATCATTCGATGAACAGGAATGCTTTAGACAGGCCGGGCCAAGTCAACTAGGGCCATCAATACGATCATGCCCCACACTAACATCGGAAATGTGACCTATTTGGGATTTCTATATGCATGTTGGTTCCTTCCAACGGATGAACACATCTTGTTGGTTCGCTAAACAAGCATGTTTCATGATGTGACTATAACAACGTAACGATCTGCTGTTCAAACCACTGTGTTCTTTTATCTCTCATACACGTTTTCTACTCCCAACTTCACTATCACGGGTAACAATATGGCTACTGTAGACGCCGATCCCGTCATGCACCCCGATGAGGAGGTAGATAATCTCGAGAACTTCCAAGGCAGTTGCTTATTGTATCTAGGTTATCGATGATAATGACTCCTCACACGGAAGTGTACGTTCAAAGAGGGAATAAGACGAATTGCCGTACTGATGTCGACAGGATGCTGCTTCGTCAACACAAAGTATCTCGAGTTCAATCTTGAGCTATCGACATGAAAACGGAAGAACATACCATCGATACAAGGAAGGAAGTATGCGTCTTCCACTACCATGCTTAATTCTAGTAATGCTAAAGCTTGGCTACAGAATATCATCTTCCTAATGATGACATTGAGAACGAGCGACTGGGTACGACTTAACCCCGCCGTGTCATGAGAGGCTTTACTAATATCTGTTTAGATCTCCAGCACCACCTGTTCTTGTTGACGTTGGATCATAAGCTCGGCCTAGCACCGCCGAATAAACCCGACTCAAAGGTCAAACGTGTTCTTGATCTTGGTACTGGAACGGGAATTTGGGCGATTGATTTTGCGGATGAGCATCCCGAGGCTGAGGTAGAGTCTATCGTTGATTTGATCCGCGGCCCATACTGAAATCTTAGGTCATTGGAATTGATCTGTCCCCGATTCAACCAGACTTGTGAGTTTAGACCGACTTCGACATGAGCGGCCTACTGAAACGGTGATACCTCATAGCGTCCCGCCAAACGTCCGCTTCATCATCGACGATATCGATGAAGAATGGAACTACGCCGACTCATTCGATTACATCCACAGCCGAATCATGGCCTTTAGCATCAAAGACTGGGAAGAGTACATCCGCAAGATCTACAAGTAACCACCAAACCCTCAACCCCCCTCCCCATCTAACATCAACAGGGCACTTTCCCCCGGCGGCTTCATCGAGATCCAAGAAATAAACGACGCAATCCTCTCCGACGACGGAACCC
>JAALXH010000067.1:0-11337 GCA_012977735.1 Fusarium tanahbumbuense | reverse complement strand
ACATACAACAGCGGGGATTCGCTGGTCGTCACCGACCCAACTACTAATCCGCCCCTTACCAGCTTGACTATGGGAGAGCGGACGGGATCCCGTATTTTCTGGTAGGTATGGTCGTATGTATTAGGAAGAAACTCAATTGATCATTATGACCATTAAGAATACGATTGCAAGCTCACCTGGTACAGCTCACGCCAATCGTCCAACGGTTCAACCCGGTATTGTCCACCTACTCCAGTACAGACCAATATGAGATCTCATTGAACAAAGCATTTGCTACTTGAAAGTTGAAAGTTGAACCCAGAACTACTGCCACGACTTCTCATATTTACATCTCACAAGATGTAGTTCACCGTAATCTCAGTACCATCACTCATCTAGGCAGCGCTGTTATCTTTTGTCATTCTCATCTTGCAGGCAGAAGCTTCAGTAGAGGCAAACAAAAGTAAGTCAGTCATATACGCAGCGGTAGTTAGACTAATAGCTCATCTGTCATGACTCCCTGATTACTCCAAGCCTGACTCTGAATACAACACTCTACAATGTTAGTTCTAGATTGTGGGAAAGTTCCTGCTTCAACTGTGCTTCTTCAATTAACTAGAACCACTGTTATAAAAGATGGTAGTATCTCGACCGGGTTTCAAAGCTGATGTTAAAGGTAGCATTGTTTAATTCATTACAGGCATCAGTACTGCAGATATAAAGTCACTATCCTATACACTCTATCTTGACAGATAAAGTATAATGTATTGAATTACTCTAGAGTTTTTTTATCCCCATGGAGAAAACAAGCTTATTTGTCAGAATACCAAGCTTTGTAGACGGATATAAGTTTAAGTAACTGCATGTTCTTTTGGCACTTTTGCTGTAAGATTTGTTATCAATTCCGGCCGTTGTGGGGCCGGACCGGCCCCGGTTTTTGCGACTGGGCTAAATAAGATTGCACTCGCCCGGATGCCGACTTCGGCAACAGGGCTTCATATGAACACAAGCGCAGGCCATGTGGTTCTTATAAAAAACAAGTGTGTTAGAGCAGACAATTAACGCTAAAGTCGTAAGCCATACTATATCTAAGTCCTTTGAATTTTTTCTTGAGTGAAAGAAAGGTAAAGCACAACTTGAGTAAAAATCAGGCTCTTGTTTTTTTCAGGGTCAAGATTGACTCAGGTGTAGGTAGATCCATTTCCCCATCCTGAGACGCTTATCTCCTGCTAGGCCCATCAATAACGTTATGGGGTCGGAGATTCCGTCCGAGTTCAGTTAAGAATTTCGCAGGATTGCTCGCCATATCGGTAACAGCACTGCTCATGGTGAGCCACCAATAGATCCCCGAGGAGACGATAAAGACTCTGTCTTTCTCCACCTTGAATAGACTAGCGGCTCAAACATGCTCTTTTCGTATCCACATCGGTCGTGGAAATAAAGAGGAAGGGCGCAATTTATCAAACAATGTATCCGTAAGGGTTGTTGGTTTAAATCCTTTGCGTGCCGTTTTCCGGTCTTCAGTGTTGTCAGTTTTGTGAAAAAAGGCCCATATCTTGCCATTACCCCCTGTACCCTTAGGTAGAACCGTTGTTCATTCATTGTCATTTATAATCAAGGGAACCCTTTTTGAGCCGGCATGACGATAGCCTATTGTAAAGAAATCTGACATAGCAACTTACAATCCCACAACCTCCAAGCTTGCGATAGGAGCGCGCAAATGGTCATGGCAGGCGATATTGAAAAGGCTTCGCCAGTCAATGGCGCTGAGTCGTCTTCCGCAGCATCTTCGACAGCGTCGTCGCCAGTATTGGAGCCTATCAGAACTGTTGAAACGCGCCGCAGTCGCCCGCGCGACCCTGACGTCTTTGAACCATTGGAACATGCTCTCACCCCAGATGTTGAGACTGAGGCGGAACGCGAGGCACGCGAACCCATCACTTACACAAGAACTGGCACAAGCGTAACGAGCAACGCATCTCGGCCTGCCGACTTTGAGGTGTTCTTCCAAGATGGTGATCCTGATAATCCCCGGAACTGGTCGAAAGCGTACCGCTCCTGGATCATTGTTTGTGTCTCATATTCCACCTGGGTGGTTGTTCTGTACAGTACATGCTATACGGCATCAGTTTCTGGTCTGGCGGAAGAGTTCGGCGTCACATCTACAGTGACAACGTTGGGTCTGACCACATACTTACTTGGTCTCGCTGTCGGAAGTCTCATCGTGGCGCCCCTGAGCGAATTGTATGGTCGGCAGAAAGTATACATCCTCTGTTTAACCGTTTGGGCCCTTTTGATCTTGCCTTGCGCCTTGGCAACTTCGATAACGGAGATCATTGTCGTGCGGTTCTTTGGGTAAGTGTTTATCCTATGTGTCAATTCCGATATACTGACAAAGATACAGTGCTGTGTTTGGTGCCGCCATGATTTCAAACAGCCCCGGCACTATCGTTGATATCACAGATCCAGATCATCTTGCTGCTGCCATGTCCATGTGGTCAATCGCACCCCTGAACGGACCTTCTACCGGGCCCATAATTGGTGGCTTTGTATTCCAATACATGGGTTGGCGATGGGATGCCTGGATTCCTTTGATACTCGGTGGCGCTGGTGTTCTTATGATGCTCACAGTCAAAGAGACATATCATCCAGCCATCCTGAAGCAAAAGGCTGCGCGACTCCGGAAGGACAACGACGATCCGCGGTATTGGTGTCAGTATGACCAGAAGCTGTCGACTTGGCATCTCATCAAGATCAACATGAGTCGTCCTTTCACTCTGTTGGCAACTGAACCCATCTTGTGGTTCATGGATATTTGGTAAGTTTTGTTGAGTTCTCCATTTTCTTGAGCTCTCCCATTGAAGGGACATTTACTGACGAGAATCTAGGATTTCGCTGATTTATGCTATTCTTTATCTCTGCTTCGTGGCTTACCCGATTGTTTTCTCTCAGCACCGTGGATGGGATGCAGGCATGTCTGGCCTGGCTTTTGTTGGCATCGGTGTGGGCACGATGATTGCTATCTTCGCTGAGCCTCTCTTCCGACGTGTTATCAACTCTCAACCTCGCGATCCTGTAACTGGCAAACCTCCGCCTGAGGCAACAGCTTTAGTCATGGCAATTGGCGCAATTCTGACGCCTGTCGGTCAGCTCGTCTTCTCATGGACGTGCCTTCCAGCCTCAATCCATTGGGCCATCCCAATTGCTTTCGGCATTCCTTTTGGTGCTGGAAACACCATATCCTTCATATATGGGTCAAATTACCTGGCTGGCACATACTCCATCTATGCTGCCAGTGCACTTGCCGGTAATGCCGTCCTTCGAAGTATTGCCGGAGGTGTCTTGCCTCTAGCTGGTCCCAAGATGTATGAGGCCATGACTCCCCAGTGGGCTGGTACGTTTTTGGGGCTTCTCGAGGTCGCAATGATTCCAATCCCGTTCGTGTTCTGGCGATATGGAGCGAAAATCAGAGCGAAGAGCCCTACCGTTAGAGCGCTTAGGGAAGAGCAGGATAGACTTGACGCGAAGAGGGCCAAGTACCAGAAGAAATTGGAGAAAAAGCAAAAGCGGGAGGCGGAAGAAGCGAAAGGAGACGGGGGCGTTTTGGAGAAAACAGGAAGCAGTTGAAGGAATTAAAAGGTATTGGATATAGCAACTCGCTTGGAAATGGCTATATGAATAATGATAAGCTTGTGGTTTGAAACAGCACGGTGAATGCCGCTTACGTGTCTGTGTGCTTGGTCTGCTTTGCACCTGCCTCGTGTAAGTCGAGTAGAACCCAAGTGTCAACAATCCAAGCAGGCACAGCTCAGAGGAGCTTCCATTTTGACTCTCATGCTAAAAGAGATTATCTATGACTTTCTTGTCTTCTCTATAACACATCATACCACTCATTTTTTCGACCAAAAAGAACGAATATTATCAAAAGAAACGATTACTCAATCCCATGGGAATTTATAGGAACAGCCCGATGCGGGGGTCGAACCCGCAACCTTGAGATTTGTGTACTCATTTAAGAGTCTCACGCTCTACCGATTGAGCTAACCGGGCCTCGTATCGAGGCTTTGCTTGTTGAAAGCTGAGGGCGAAAATTGTGTACATGAGCATGGTTGTGCTGCAAGATTCTGTTAGTGTCCCATGGCTGATCGTAAGGTTGTAGTTTTGAATATGACATCTGAAGCAAAAGATGCTTGGAGCCCATAGGGAACCATTAGCTTGGTGTAAAGTCTGAACCTAATGATGTTACCACTGTGCATCATATCTCTGCTTTAAGACTTGCGATGTTCTTTCCAAACACTTGATACTGAAATATTGAGATAGGAATCTGAGAATTACGTTATAGGGTAACATCAAGTCCAATGCATTTGTATAATCCTAGTTAGCCAACTTCGTGAATGCACCAGCAATAGGAGATCTCCCGTGGGACACAGAGTTATAGTTTAAGTGATAATGAGTTTTAATATTCTTCTGTTTTATGTATCATCTGACCATGGTACGCCGACCAAGTCTCCCACAATCCGATTGACTTTTGACTCCCCCGATGGGTCGCCTTCATATAGAGAAACACAAAGTCGACCCAACCTATCCACGCCATGCAGGCAAGGTGTCCAATGAAGCGCAACCCAATTCGATAACCCAGAGTCCTAAAGACTCACCAACACTCCCATTTTTACCGGATCCCGTCCAGCTAAGTGCTATATATCACGTCCTACTAGAGAACCACCAAATATGATTGTCCAGCATCTAACTCCCCGATCATCCCCTACTTTAGTTCTCCTTCTCCAGGCCCTCAAGCTCCTTCAGCACGGACGACTTAGTGTTAATCTTCTTGAGCTGGGTATCCTCCAGCTTCTCTCCACCAGCCAAGCGCATTTCAAGATCCTCAATAGCGCGGACCTTCTTTTGGAGGCTGCGGATCTTCTTTGCGTTGGGGTTCTGAGAAGCATCAGCGGCGGCGGCAGCAGTGCCTTGAGCCTGCTGCTGGTTTCCGTGGCCGTTGCGGTGCGTGTTGCTGCGGCTACGTGCCTGGTTGTTGCGAGACTGGCTTCGGTTGCGGTGGTTGCGTCGCTCGGGGCTGCGACCCTCGTGGCCTCGGTCGTGAGAGGGAGGGGCCAGGCTAGCTCCACCGTTGGGCTCGCCCTGGGGTCGACCACCCTCACCCTGGGCGTTCTTCTTGTTTCTCTTCTTCTTGTTCTTGGACTTGGCCGAGTTTTCATCGCCCAGCGGCTCAGCACCAGGAACAGTTCTAACGGCAGGAGTCTGCTCAGCAAATTCCGCGCCTGGTACACCTCGGCGTGGGCGGCCGAAGCCATTGGGACCAACGTTGGGCAGACCGTTGCTCACAACATGGGCAGCGCCGCCCTCGTCCTCACGTTTGAAGTGAAGGGGTGTGGCCAGACCACGGGCACCGGGAGGGCGATAAGCACCCGCAGGCTTACTGGGGGTCTTCGCCGTAGCCAGGAACGCCGCAGCGGAGGCGTGTGGTGTAGGAATGGGGCTCAAGGGGTCACCGGGAGCGATGCTCTCGGGACCCTGAGGTCGCCAAATAACATTGTACAACTCGACCATATCTTCATTGTACATGATGCTGCCACTAACGTGCCACAGCTTGACGCCGTTGTCCACACGGAGTCGAGGAGAGGTAGTAGCAGTCATGATGTAGCGGCTGTCGGGACTCCACTCGCAAACACTGGGATTTCCACTCTCGATGGTGGTAACCCTTCGGAAATCCTTCTCGAGGTCGTAGATATCGATCTGACCAGCCAGGTTACCGAATCCTGCAACAAGGACAAAACGTCCGGTTGGCGAGAAAGTGATGGTGTTTCGAGGAGCGATCGGGAACGAGTGAGTCGCAACGGCGCGGTGGTTAAAAATGGTAGCCTTGGCAGGCATGTATCCGTAAACAACACCGAACTCTCTAGAGTTAGGCGACCAAGAAACATCGTGGATGGGACCCTCCTTATCTAGGGCAACGCGAGCATCAAAAGCACCAGTGGTGCTAAGAAGATACAGCGTGGTCTCGCCGTAGTAACTCTTGCCTGAGCGATCAACGTCAGTTTGCGCCAAAACTAGAATGCTGGAGCCGAGCTTGTTCCACTTCAGTTGGACCTTGTCTCCCTTGAAGAAAGTCTTTTGAGAGATAGGGTTGGTGAAGAGAGGAACATTGAAAACCTTGACGGCAGCGGGTTGGCCCTGGAAAATGTTAGCAAAGAGATCTAAGTATAGGCTGTTGATCAATAACCCACCTTGCGTTCAGGAACGAAAACGGCGACAGCATGGTTCTGGCTACCAGGAGCCAGGGCGAAGTTAGTAGCACCTTCGACTCGGAGCTTGTTCCAGACCTTAACGAGGTCGTGGCTCTCGTAGAACTGGACCTCGTTGGTGACAAGACGAGCACAGTACTTCTCATCGGCGGTGTATTGAAGGTTCCAGCCTTGCTGCTGCTTTTGAACAAAGCGACCAAGGGGCTGCTTGTCCTGGCCAGCAACGCCCTCCTCTACAACTCGCCAGACTTTGAGGTTCTTGGTAGCATCACCGTTCTCATCCTTACCGGGGCGTTCCCAGGTGATGACGAAGGTGCCACGGGGAGAGAAACCTAGTTCGTAGACGTTGAGGATGGGCAGGGAGAGGACCTGTTGACCAGTCGAGGCGTCAACAACGACGACAACCTCGGGAGAGGCCCAGCCGAAGTATCGGCCACAGGGAGAGTAGGTACAGTACCGGAGGTTACCCTCAGGCTTGTTGAACCCAGCGAGAGACTCGTAGACAGGCGCAGCGTCAAAGACGCCGATGGTCTTCTGGGTTCGGTAGGCAAACTGCAGCGGAGACGCCATGGCTAGTGAAAGTCACAGTATCTCGTGTCTTGCGGTAGTCTTTTTGAGGCCGGTTTCAAATGTTCTGTCGTAATCGTGGAGGTAGATTTTGATGTAGATCGCGATCGTGGGGCAGGAAAGCTTAGGCTCAGTTGCGGATTGGGCGAGAGCAAGGAGCTGGAAGAAGCTGTATACTTTGTTTGACTACGCAATCAAGAGCAGTGCAAAGTAGTTGCTTGGCTGTATATATCGACTCGATTAAGAGTTGATTACCGAGCAAAGAAAGTTGGTCGCCAGAAACGTGGTTTGAAGTCGCTGAACAACAAACTAGAAGTGGCGGGGAATATCGATATCGATTGCGATCCAATGTAAGGAGGTATGCGGAGCGAAGTCTGAACCTGCGAATAGGTGAAGCAGACGTATGTTAAAGACAAGAACTTATTCGATGACCGGGAGGAAGATGAAAAGAAGACGGCAAGTCACCCAGGAGGGAGGGGAGGAGGAATTGGCGCGGCAGGGCCGTGATGTTTTGGGCTGAGAAGGGAAACAAGAAGAAGAGAGGAAGAAGTTGGAGGCTTGGCCACTAGCAAAGGATGTTTTTTGTTCGTTTTTTTCCTTTCCTGCCCAGGGCTGGGCTGGCTCCAGCTACATGCAGTACAGTACGTTACAGTACTAACGGCATGCTCCCTTTTTTCGCCTGCCCGGGCACAAGCCACCTTTAGGTACTTAGGTACTTGCAGCGCACTTGACTCAGTGTCTGCACTGCACTGTCTCACTCCACTGAATGAACCTCTATTCAAGGCATCGCATTGGAGTTCGCTGCTCTTCCACAGGGCACTCGGCCCCAGGTTTCTCTTGAATCGATATTCACAACCAATCGTTACTGTCGAGTCCACAATGGGTGGATTCTGATTCTCAAGATTTCAGGCTCTTTCAGCGGGGATCCCGAGGACAAGACTACGTAACTCCTTTATCTAGATCTCCATCCATGCATGGCCTTCAAGCCACGCACAAGAGCCGCATAGGCTCTATGAAAGAGTTGCTTTGGTCACTTGAATAAAGTCAAGACTAACACACAAAGCATGCTATTCCTGAAATATCACGTCAGTCTATATTATAGATTGAGACTTGAATGAAATGGCGGGCCTTTATCCCAAGTCCACCTTGTCAAGATATTTACAGCAACGTTGATGGAAATCTCAATTCCCATAATAAGAAATTGAATTCAGCAGCGGTTCAACATCGATGCATTAACAATCTTACGATAAAAGTCTCTAGACATATAAGAGGCAATCTTTGGCGCCAAGAATGGAGTGTACTTCTCCAACCGTATTGTACAACTCAGCTACCCATCACTACGTGGCACCAGTAAAGAGTCCTTTCGTCACAGAACAGCAAGAGTTCTGTAGTTTGAACTCATTAGATTGCCATTAGATTATCCCTATAGTGAGGCTTTCAACGCCATTGGAGCGAGTGACGTACAAGTAGACATGGATCTTACTGCCAGGGTACTAATGTATCAATTATCAATGTACTTCTTTGTATCATTATAGTGTCCGAGATGTCTTCCTCTGCAAACGGGCCAAGTTGAACACTTTACCTGCCCTTGAACTTCTCTCTCCAACCACCCTTCTCAAACAACCAGAGGGCCTCAGTGGCATAAGCACGACTACCTCGGTGACCGCCTTCTGTCATGGCAGCTTCCGTCAAGGTGTCTAATACTCGCCCCTTCTTCACCGCACCCCACACTCCCATGGCGATAGGATGGTCTTCACTCTTACCCCATTCACCAAGTCCAAGACGATAAAGAATTCTTCCCAATGTTTGGAAAGCCATGCATCTTTGCGCAGGGACAGCACTCCTTGCAAGATGAGCTAGTTCCGCAACTGTATATCCTGCAGCCTCCGGAGCGTCACCATGGTGGTGTAAGCCCTTTGACGAAGGAATAGATCGACTGACTCTGGGTGACAAAAACCGGCCCTGGAAATCAAACCGCAAAGCGTTTACCGGAATTTCGGGGTGGGGGTAGTATGACGAGTCTTTATCAGCAGGGCTATCCTCTGTAGGGATTGGTGCCATCCATGCGAGTTTGCTTGGGTCAGCTGGGAGATTAGGGAAGTATTTCTCATGAAGCGTAGCCAGAAAGTTCGGATCGGAAGGGTCGAGGTCGGGTAAGGCTGGCGGAACAGGAAAATGAACCGACTTGGGTTGGTCGGTAATGGGGAATAGATCGGGCGGTATTTGCGGAGGGGCCTTGTCCTCGTCGTAGTTGTCTGCGATCTTCTTGGTAGAAGTTGCTCTCGGCTTTGGAGAGTCGGTTTCTGGTGCCGACTCCACTGATGGCTTAGGTGGTCGAGCCGCAGCTGGAATGTTCTTTGAAGCTTCAACTTTGTCTGCATCCTCAACTTTGATCGTAGGTGGAGGCTCAGGTGTTTCCTCTATCTCTGGCTGAGGCGGATCAAAGGGCGAAGGGCCGGTCTGTTCGTCGATATTGGCCCGTGAGAGTAACCTTTGAATGAGAGCAGGATTTAGGCCATTCATGATATCTTGTTGGGCTTGAGCGATCTCGTCGGGACTCATGCTGGCAAGCTTCTGTTGGTTCTCCCGATCGATACGCTGCTTCTCAACAGTTTCCAGATCCGCTTTCGAAGAGGTATCCTGAGGCTTCGTGGCCTCAGATTTGGACTGCTGCTGTGCACCGGTCGCTTCTCCCGCGCGCCTCTGCTTGAAGGCGGATGTTTTCCATCGTCGTTTATGCTGCGGGAAGCCGGTAGAGGATATCGGGCCGTCGTCAAATGTCACGGGCTTCTTTTTCGAAGTATCGTGCTCTACAATATCGTTAATCAAGAGTGTCGGGTCCATATTGGGTAATTGTATTGTCGGTCATGGAAGGCCGAAGGTCGAGTCGAGTTCGTTCACAAAAGCTTTTGCTTCTGACGTCTTTTTTTGGTCGGTGGAGGCAGCAGCGGAGAACTCTGAGTGGGGCAGGGGCCTTATGTGACCCCACATTTTGTCCTGTAGCGCGCGTTGTGACGGATTGAGCCGTTCTTCTATGTCACGTTCCAGAATCGATAAAAAAAAAAAAGGTTGACTGGAACCTGTCACGGAGAGGATATTGGAAAGAAAGTAAAACATACGTGTTGGTTGATATGATTTAATGATAGGAAGATTTTGGAGGTAGTGGCATATTTTTTGTATAGCGATAAAATCTGTTGGTGGTTGCATTGATCCTCGGATGAGAGCGAGCTGAGGATTCTCACAATCCATGCCAAGGTTATGTAAATGCGGGTTTCTAATTACAATCTATTTCCCTCCCTGAAAATAGCATCGCAGGATAAGAGTAGTTAAATTTTCCGACTTGCTAGCAGGAGCGTAGAAAGATATCAAATAATTAATTGTAAGAACATGCTTAATATTATTCGCATATATTTTGCAGGAAAGTCCTGTGCTTCGTCCCTCCATTAATTAAGGTAAAGCTGGCCATTTAGGATTGTGAGGCCATGTCGCACCGCCACAGATTTGGACCAGGATGCTGGTGCATTAGCGTCGATCGATGCTCGTTCCTTGTTGGATTCCAGAATCAGTGTGCCACAGAACCAGAGAACCTTGCTCACATTACAAATTGTGGCTTTATTGTTAAGACAACGACAGGTTTCATTTATAACAACTTACAGTTGACCGATGAGCATCCCTGAGGATCGGATGTGAGTACCATCTGATGGGAATTATGTATCCTGTTTGTTTTCGGCATTTAGTTGAGGGTATGCAAGTGGATCCAGCCTTATGATGGTCGATTTATCCTTTGAGTAAGGCACTTAATGTATCTGAAATCATGACTCAACCATGAAACTTAGAAGCATATAATTCATGCGAATCGTGCTTCGTCGAAAGTCTCCCTGTAGCTGATAATTACGTATACAGTATGGAAAAAAGTGCCGATTGTCGGGGTACGGTAATCCTTGTCAGATCAGTTGATGACCAGCCCGACCTACCTACCCGGGTAAGGTTGACGAAAGACAACATCAAGAGGAGAACAAGCATCAAGGATTAATCCCCATCATTATTCTAGCCATGAAAGAAGTACCTGATTGTTAAATGCCTTCACAGAGCCTACTTCCGACACATTGAACGAGTCAGCGCCACACTATAAACCAAGGGAAAAAACAAACATGTGGCTGATGCAGCCCTGACTGCAGCCGCGTCAAATCCCTGCCGACGTGCCGCGCCTAAGCTTGGTTCAACGTTTCTGGTTCCGGGACGAGATGGTCCACACCATTCAAGGGGGGTCATGTCACTAGGGAGATGGATTTTTCGAATTGATTGCTGACGAAAAGTCGAGTTTGGTAAACAAAAAAGGTCACAAGGACAGGAAAGTAGTGTGTTATGTGACCAGAACTGTTGCTTGTAAGATAAATGACATGTTGTGAGAGACTATATCCAATTGTAGCACGTAAAAGGTACATGTCACAAGCGAGAAAGTTATTCCTGGCGATTCCCCACGCCAAAGAACAGGGCAACCCTTCCCGTCCCCACTACCCCAACGACG